>JAWNMO010000328.1:0-20377 GCA_035043915.1 Drosophila paramelanica | reverse complement strand
CATGTGCGATAATTTTTTTTAGCCGGGTTTTATTCAATAGATATAATTTTAGAAATTGTTGTAATTAGATATATGCATTTATTTTAATTTTTATTATATTTTTGTTCTACCGTCTAACCGTTTTTTATTCATATCGTTTATTTTTTTTTCCATAACTGGAGATTTAAATTCTAGAAATTTATATATAATAAATGATGAGTGTTAAGTTATATTACGAGGAATCTTAGGTTTATAGGTATACACATTTTTAGGGGGATGAATATTAAATTGGTTAATTTGTCCAACTCCATTTATAATTGGTTTACCAATTTATCAAAACTATTAACTTTATTTGTATGTGTATTGGTGTGTTATTAGGTTATTTAATTTCTATAGGAAAATGATGCACTTAAGAAAAATATATAATTTGTTATAATTTTATTAGTTTTTTGGGATCTGTATGGTTATACCTTCTATTAGAACCTGTTGGATTATTTGTTGTTCTTTAAATTATAGACAGATTGTTGTAAAAATATTTGTCAAGGCTGGCCAGACTATTTTGGTCAACATTTGTATAAGCAATTAGTAAATCATTCTCAAACTGTATTCTTAATACATAATAAGAATAAAAATGTATTTACTATTATTGGTATATTGAATTTTAAAATTAATAAAGTATGATTTTAAAAAAGTATTGGTTATTAACGGATAAGCTCTTTCTTAAAGTCTTAATTTGCTCATGTTGACATTTATTTCCTAATAAAAATAAAATACTTCTTATATAGTAAAATACTTTTAAATTTATTGCACTAATCTGTCATATAAAAATGTATTAGCTGATAATTCTGAATAACTGTGTTCAGCATTTCATGTTGTGTAAGCATCAGGGTAATCTGAACATCGTCGAGGTATTCTAGCTAGTCCTCAGATATGTTGAGGGAAAAATATTAAATTTACACCAATAAATATAATAATAGATTGGCTTTTTTTAGAAGAGATGTGAATATCAATTGTTTTGTTTTATTGGTATAAACATATGTTTTGTCAATAACATTACTAATTATTAACCCAAATAATATAAATAATTCTCAGGATATTCGTATAATAGGAGGATTGAGAATTCATATACAATTAAATTCAGCATGTGTTAATATTTCTAATTTAGCTTCATGTGCGATAATTTTTTTAGCCGGGTTTTATTCAATAGATATAATTTTAGAAATTGTTGTAATTAGATATATGCATTTATTTTAATTTTTATTATATTTTTGTTCTACCGTCTAACCGTTTTTTATTCATATCGTTTATTTTTTTTTCCATAACTGGAGATTTAAATTCTAGAAATTTATATATAATAAATGATGAGTGTTAAGTTATATTACGAGGAATCTTAGGTTTATAGTTATACACATTTTTGGGGGAAGAATATAAAATTGGTTAATTTTTCCAACTCCATTTATAATTGGTTTACCAATTTATCAAAACTATTAACTTTATTTGTATGTGTATTGGTGTGTTATTAGGTTATTTAATTTCTATAGGAAAATGATGCACTTAAGAAAAATATATAATTTGTTATAATTTTATTAGTTGTTTGGGATCTGTATGGTTATACCTTCTATTAGAACCTGTTGGATTATTTGTTGTTCTTTAAATTATAGACAGATTGTTGTAAAAATATTTGTCAAGGCTGGCCAGACTATTTTGGTCAACATTTGTATAAGCAATTAGTAAATCATTCTCAAACTGTATTCTTAATACATAATAAGAATAAAAATGTATTTACTATTATTGGTATATTGAATTTTAAAATTAATAAAGTATGATTTTAAAAAGTATTGGTTATTAACGGATAAGCTCTTTCTTAAAGTCTTAATTTGCTCATGTTGACATATATTTCCTAATAAAAATAAAATACTTCTTATATAGTAAAATACTTTTAAATTTATTGCACTAATCTGTCATATAAAAATGTATTAGCTGATAATTCTGAATAACTGTGTTCAGCATTTCATGTTGTGTAAGCATCAGGGTAATCTGAACATCGTCGAGGTATTCTAGCTAGTCCTCAGATATGTTGAGGGAAAAATATTAAATTTACACCAATAAATATAATAATAGATTGGCTTTTTTTTTAGAAGAGATGTGAATATCAATTGTTTTGTTTTATTAGTATAAACATATGTTTTGTTCAATAACATTACTAATTATTAACCCAAATAATATAAATAATTCTCAGGATATTCGTATAATAGGAGGATTGAGAATTCATATACAATTAACTTCAGCATGTGTTAATATTTCTAATTTAGCTTCATGTGCGATAATTTTTTTTAGCCGGGTTTTATTCAATAGATATAATTTTAGAAATTGTTGTAATTAGATATATGCATTTATTTTAATTTTTATTATATTTTTGTTCTACCGTCTAACCGTTTTTTATTCATATCGTTTATTTTTTTTTTCCATAACTGGAGATTTAAATTCTAGAAATTTATATATAATAAATGATGAGTGTTAAGTTATATTACGAGGAATCTTAGGTTTATAGTTATACACATTTTTGGGGGAAGAATATTAAATTGGTTAATTTTTCCAACTCCATTTATAATTGGTTTACCAATTTATCAAAACTATTAACTTTATTTGTATGTGTATTGGTGTGTTATTAGGTTATTTAATTTGTATAGGAAAATGATGCACTTAAGAAAAATATATAATTTGTTATAATTTTATTAGTTTTTTGGGATCTGTATGGTTATACCTTCTATTAGAACCTGTTGGATTATTTGTTGTTCTTTAAATTATAGACAGATTGTTGTAAAAATATTTGTCAAGGCTGGCCAGACTATTTTGGTCAACATTTGTATAAGCAATTAGTAAATCATTCTCAAACTGTATTCTTAATACATAATAATAATAAAAATGTATTTACTATTATTGGTATATTGAATTTTAAAATTAATAAAGTATGATTTTAAAAAAGTATTGGTTATTAACGGATAAGCTCTTTCTTAAAGTCTTAATTTGCTCATGTTGACATTTATTTCCTAATAAAAATAAAATACTTCTTATATAGTAAAATACTTTTAAATTTATTGCACTAATCTGTCATATAAAAATGTATTAGCTGATAATTCTGAATAACTGTGTTCAGCATTTCATGTTGTGTAAGCATCAGGGTAATCTGAACATCGTCGAGGTATTCTAGCTAGTCCTCAGATATGTTGAGGGAAAAATATTAAATTTACACCAATAAATATAATAATAGATTGGCTTTTTTTTAGAAGAGATGTGAATATCAATTGTTTTGTTTTATTAGTATAAACATATGTTTTGTCAATAACATTACTAATTATTAACCCAAATAATATAAATAATTCTCAGGATATTCGTATAATAGGAGGATTGAGAATTCATATACAATTAAATTCAGCATGTGTTAATATTTCTAATTTAGCTTCATGTGCGATAATTTTTTTAGCCGGGTTTTATTCAATAGATATAATTTTAGAAATTGTTGTAATTAGATATATGCATTTATTTTAATTTTTATTATATTTTTGTTCTACCGTCTAACCGTTTTTTATTCATATCGTTTATTTTTTTTTCCATAACTGGAGATTTAAATTCTAGAAATTTATATATAATAAATGATGAGTGTTAAGTTATATTACGAGGAATCTTAGGTTTATAGTTATACACATTTTTGGGGGAAGAATATTAAATTGGTTAATTTTTCCAACTCCATTTATAATTGGTTTACCAATTTATCAAAACTATTAACTTTATTTGTATGTGTATTGGTGTGTTATTAGGTTATTTAATTTGTATAGGAAAATGATGCACTTAAGAAAAATATATAATTTGTTATAATTTTATTAGTTTTTTGGGATCTGTATGGTTATTGTTGTTCTTTAAATTATAGACAGATTGTTGTAAAAATATTTGTCAAGGCTGGCCAGACTATTTTGGTCAACATTTGTATAAGCAAGTATTAAATCATTCTCAAACTGTATTCTTAATACATAATAAGAATAAAAATGTATTTACTATTATTGGTATATTGAATTTTAAAATTAATAAAGTATGATTTTAAAAAAGTATTGGTTATTAACGGATAAGCTCTTTCTTAAAGTCTTAATTTGCTCATGTTGACATTTATTTCCTAATAAAAATAAAATACTTCTTATATAGTAAAATACTTTTAAATTTATTGCACTAATCTGTCATATAAAAATGTATTAGCTGATAATTCTGAATAACTGTGTTCAGCATTTCATGTTGTGTAAGCATCAGGGTAATCTGAACATCGTCGAGGTATTCTAGCTAGTCCTCAGATATGTTGAGGTAAAAATATTAAATTTACACCAATAAATATAATAATAGATTGGCTTTTTTTTAGAAGAGATGTGAATATCAATTGTTTTGTTTTATTGGTATAAACATATGTTTTGTCAATAACATTACTAATTATTAACCCAAATAATATAAATAATTCTCAGGATATTCGTATAATAGGAGGATTGAGAATTCATATACAATTAAATTCAGCATGTGTTAATATTTCTAATTTAGCTTCATGTGCGATAATTTTTTTTAGCCGGGTTTTATTCAATAGATATAATTTTAGAAATTGTTGTAATTAGATATATGCATTTATTTTAATTTTTATTATATTTTTGTTCTACCGTCTAACCGTTTTTTATTCATATCGTTTATTTTTTTTCCATAACTGGAGATTTAAATTCTAGAAATTTATATATAATAAATGATGAGTGTTAAGTTATATTACGAGGAATATTAGGTTTATAGGTATACACATTTTTAGGGGGATGAATATTAAATTGGTTAATTTTTCCAACTCCATTTATAATTGGTTTACCAATTTATCAAAACTATTAACTTTATTTGTATGTGTATTGGTGTGTTATTTGGTTATTTAATTTGTATAGGAAAATGATGCACTTAAGAAAAATATATAATTTGTTATAATTTTATTAGTTTTTTGGGATCTGTATGGTTATACCTTCTATTAGAACCTGTTGGATTATTTGTTGTTCTTTAAATTATAGACAGATTGTTGTAAAAATATTTGTCAAGGCTGGCCAGACTATTTTGGTCAACATTTGTATAAGCAAGTATTAAATCATTCTCAAACTGTATTCTTAATACATAATAAGAATAAAAATGTATTTACTATTATTGGTATATTGAATTTTAAAATTAATAAAGTATGATTTTAAAAAAGTATTGGTTATTAACGGATAAGCTCTTTCTTAAAGTCTTAATTTGCTCATGTTGACATTTATTTCCTAATAAAAATAAAATACTTCTTATATAGTAAAATACTTTTAAATTTATTGCACTAATCTGTCATATAAAAATGTATTAGCTGATAATTCTGAATAACTGTGTTCAGCATTTCATGTTGTGTAAGCATCAGGGTAATCTGAACATCGTCGAGGTATTCTAGCTAGTCCTCAGATATGTTGAGGTAAAAATATTAAATTTACACCAATAAATATAATAATAGATTGGCTTTTTTTTAGAAGAGATGTGAATATCAATTGTTTTGTTTTATTGGTATAAACATATGTTTTGTCAATAACATTACTAATTATTAACCCAAATAATATAAATAATTCTCAGGATATTCGTATAATAGGAGGATTGAGAATTCATATACAATTAAATTCAGCATGTGTTAATATTTCTAATTTAGCTTCATGTGCGATAATTTTTTTAGCCGGGTTTTATTCAATAGATATAATTTTAGAAATTGTTGTAATTAGATATATGCATTTATTTTAATTTTTATTATATTTTTGTTCTACCGTCTAACCGTTTTTTATTCATATCGTTTATTTTTTTTCCATAACTGGAGATTTAAATTCTAGAAATTTATATATAATAAATGATGAGTGTTAAGTTATATTACGAGGAATCTTAGGTTTATAGTTATACACATTTTTGGGGGAAGAATATAAAATTGGTTAATTTTTCCAACTCCATTTATAATTGGTTTACCAATTTATCAAAACTATTAACTTTATTTGTATGTGTATTGGTGTGTTATTAGGTTATTTAATTTCTATAGGAAAATGATGCACTTAAGAAAAATATATAATTTGTTATAATTTTATTAGTTGTTTGGGATCTGTATGGTTATACCTTCTATTAGAACCTGTTGGATTATTTGTTGTTCTTTAAATTATAGACAGATTGTTGTAAAAATATTTGTCAAGGCTGGCCAGACTATTTTGGTCAACATTTGTATAAGCAATTAGTAAATCATTCTCAAACTGTATTCTTAATACATAATAAGAATAAAAATGTATTTACTATTATTGGTATATTGAATTTTAAAATTAATAAAGTATGATTTTAAAAAAGTATTGGTTATTAACGGATAAGCTCTTTCTTAAAGTCTTAATTTGCTCATGTTGACATATATTTCCTAATAAAAATAAAATACTTCTTATATAGTAAAATACTTTTAAATTTATTGCACTAATCTGTCATATAAAAATGTATTAGCTGATAATTCTGAATAACTGTGTTCAGCATTTCATGTTGTGTAAGCATCAGGGTAATCTGAACATCGTCGAGGTATTCTAGCTAGTCCTCAGATATGTTGAGGGAAAAATATTAAATTTACACCAATAAATATAATAATAGATTGGCTTTTTTTTAGAAGAGATGTGAATATCAATTGTTTTGTTTTATTAGTATAAACATATGTTTTGTCAATAACATTACTAATTATTAACCCAAATAATATAAATAATTCTCAGGATATTCGTATAATAGGAGGATTGAGAATTCATATACAATTAAATTCAGCATGTGTTAATATTTCTAATTTAGCTTCATGTGCGATAATTTTTTTTAGCCGGGTTTTATTCAATAGATATAATTTTAGAAATTGTTGTAATTAGATATATGCATTTATTTTAATTTTTATTATATTTTTGTTCTACCGTCTAACCGTTTTTTATTCATATCGTTTATTTTTTTTCCATAACTGGAGATTTAAATTCTAGAAATTTATATATAATAAATGATGAGTGTTAAGTTATATTACGAGGAATATTAGGTTTATAGGTATACACATTTTTAGGGGGATGAATATTAAATTGGTTAATTTTTCCAACTCCATTTATAATTGGAATTGGTTTACCAATTTATCAAAACTATTAACTTTATTTGTATGTGTATTGGTGTGTTATTAGGTTATTTAATTTGTATAGGAAAATGATGCACTTAAGAAAAATATATAATTTGTTATAATTTTATTAGTTTTTTGGGATCTGTATGGTTATATGTTGTTCTTTAAATTATAGACAGATTGTTGTAAAAATATTTGTCAAGGCTGGCCAGACTATTTTGGTCAACATTTGTATAAGCAAGTATTAAATCATTCTCAAACTGTATTCTTAATACATAATAAGAATAAAAATGTATTTACTATTATTGGTATATTGAATTTTAAAATTAATAAAGTATGATTTTAAAAAAGTATTGGTTATTAACGGATAAGCTCTTTCTTAAAGTCTTAATTTGCTCATGTTGACATTTATTTCCTAATAAAAATAAAATACTTCTTATATAGTAAAATACTTTTAAATTTATTGCACTAATCTGTCATATAAAAATGTATTAGCTGATAATTCTGAATAACTGTGTTCAGCATTTCATGTTGTGTAAGCATCAGGGTAATCTGAACATCGTCGAGGTATTCTAGCTAGTCCTCAGATATGTTGAGGGAAAAATATTAAATTTACACCAATAAATATAATAATAGATTGGCTTTTTTTAGAAGAGTGTTTTTTTAGAAGAGATGTGAATATCAATTGTTTTGTTTTATTGGTATAAACATATGTTTTGTCAATAACATTACTAATTATTAACCCAAATAATATAAATAATTCTCAGGATATTCGTATAATAGGAGGATTGAGAATTCATATACAATTAAATTCAGCATGTGTTAATATTTCTAATTTAGCTTCATGTGCGATAATTTTTTTAGCCGGGTTTTATTCAATAGATATAATTTTAGAAATTGTTGTAATTAGATATATGCATTTATTTTAATTTTTATTATATTTTTGTTCTACCGTCTAACCGTTTTTTATTCATATCGTTTATTTTTTTTTCCATAACTGGAGATTTAAATTCTAGAAATTTATATATAATAAATGATGAGTGTTAAGTTATATTACGAGGAATCTTAGGTTTATAGTTATACACATTTTTGGGGGAAGAATATTAAATTGGTTAATTTTTCCAACTCCATTTATAATTGGTTTACCAATTTATCAAAACTATTAACTTTATTTGTATGTGTATTGGTGTGTTATTAGGTTATTTAATTTGTATAGGAAAATGATGCACTTAAGAAAAATATATAATTTGTTATAATTTTATTAGTTTTTTGGGATCTGTATGGTTATACCTTCTATTAGAACCTGTTGGATTATTGTTGTTCTTTAAATTATAGACAGATTGTTGTAAAAATATTTGTCAAGGCTGGCCAGACTATTTTGGTCAACATTTGTATAAGCAAGTATTAAATCATTCTCAAACTGTATTCTTAATACATAATAAGAATAAAAATGTATTTACTATTATTGGTATATTGAATTTTAAAATTAATAAAGTATGATTTTAAAAAGTATTGGTTATTAACGGATAAGCTCTTTCTTAAAGTCTTAATTTGCTCATGTTGACATTTATTTCCTAATAAAAATAAAATACTTCTTATATAGTAAAATACTTTTAAATTTATTGCACTAATCTGTCATATAAAAATGTATTAGCTGATAATTCTGAATAACTGTGTTCAGCATTTCATGTTGTGTAAGCATCAGGGTAATCTGAACATCGTCGAGGTATTCTAGCTAGTCCTCAGATATGTTGAGGTAAAAATATTAAATTTACACCAATAAATATAATAATAGATTGGCTTTTTTTTTAGAAGAGATGTGAATATCAATTGTTTTGTTTTATTGGTATAAACATATGTTTTGTCAATAAAATTACTAATTATTAACCCAAATAATATAAATAATTCTCAGGATATTCGTATAATAGGAGGATTGAGAATTCATATACAATTAAATTCAGCATGTGTTAATATTTCTAATTTAGCTTCATGTGCGATAATTTTTTTTAGCCGGGTTTTATTCAATAGATATAATTTTAGAAATTGTTGTAATTAGATATATGCATTTATTTTAATTTTTATTATATTTTTGTTCTACCGTCTAACCGTTTTTTATTCATATCGTTTATTTTTTTTCCATAACTGGAGATTTAAGTTCTAGAAATTTATATATAATAAATGATGAGTGTTAAGTTATATTACGAGGAATATTAGGTTTATAGGTATACACATTTTTAGGGGGATGAATATTAAATTGGTTAATTTTTCCAACTCCATTTATAATTGGTTTACCAATTTATCAAAACTATTAACTTTATTTGTATGTGTATTGGTGTGTTATTAGGTTATTTAATTTCTATAGGAAAATGATGCACTTAAGAAAAATATATAATTTGTTATAATTTTATTAGTTGTTTGGGATCTGTATGGTTATACCTTCTATTAGAACCTGTTGGATTATTTGTTGTTCTTTAAATTATAGACAGATTGTTGTAAAAATATTTGTCAAGGCTGGCCAGACTATTTTGGTCAACATTTGTATAAGCAATTAGTAAATCATTCTCAAACTGTATTCTTAATACATAATAAGAATAAAAATGTATTTACTATTATTGGTATATTGAATTTTAAAATTAATAAAGTATGATTTTAAAAAAGTATTGGTTATTAACGGATAAGCTCTTTCTTAAAGTCTTAATTTGCTCATGTTGACATATATTTCCTAATAAAAATAAAATACTTCTTATATAGTAAAATACTTTTAAATTTATTGCACTAATCTGTCATATAAAAATGTATTAGCTGATAATTCTGAATAACTGTGTTCAGCATTTCATGTTGTGTAAGCATCAGGGTAATCTGAACATCGTCGAGGTATTCTAGCTAGTCCTCAGATATGTTGAGGGAAAAATATTAAATTTACACCAATAAATATAATAATAGATTGGCTTTTTTTTTAGAAGAGATGTGAATATCAATTGTTTTGTTTTATTAGTATAAACATATGTTTTGTCAATAACATTACTAATTATTAACCCAAATAATATAAATAATTCTCAGGATATTCGTATAATAGGAGGATTGAGAATTCATATACAATTAACTTCAGCATGTGTTAATATTTCTAATTTAGCTTCATGTGCGATAATTTTTTTAGCCGGGTTTTATTCAATAGATATAATTTTAGAAATTGTTGTAATTAGATATATACATTTATTTTAATTTTTATTATATTTTTGTTCTACCGTCTAACCGTTTTTTATTCATATCGTTTATTTTTTTTCCATAACTGGAGATTTAAATTCTAGAAATTTATATATAATAAATGATGAGTGTTAAGTTATATTACGAGGAATCTTAGGTTTATAGTTATACACATTTTTGGGGGAAGAATATTAAATTGGTTAATTTTTCCAACTCCATTTATAATTGGTTTACCAATTTATCAAAACTATTAACTTTATTTGTATGTGTATTGGTGTGTTATTAGGTTATTTAATTTGTATAGGAAAATGATGCACTTAAGAAAAATATATAATTTGTTATAATTTTATTAGTTTTTTGGGATCTGTATGGTTATTGTTGTTCTTTAAATTATAGACAGATTGTTGTAAAAATATTTGTCAAGGCTGGCCAGACTATTTTGGTCAACATTTGTATAAGCAAGTATTAAATCATTCTCAAACTGTATTCTTAATACATAATAAGAATAAAAATGTATTTACTATTATTGGTATATTGAATTTTAAAATTAATAAAGTATGATTTTAAAAAGTATTGGTTATTAACGGATAAGCTCTTTCTTAAAGTCTTAATTTGCTCATGTTGACATTTATTTCCTAATAAAAATAAAATACTTCTTATATAGTAAAATACTTTTAAATTTATTGCACTAATCTGTCATATAAAAATGTATTAGCTGATAATTCTGAATAACTGTGTTCAGCATTTCATGTTGTGTAAGCATCAGGGTAATCTGAACATCGTCGAGGTATTCTAGCTAGTCCTCAGATATGTTGAGGTAAAAATATTAAATTTACACCAATAAATATAATAATAGATTGGCTTTTTTTTTAGAAGAGATGTGAATATCAATTGTTTTGTTTTATTGGTATAAACATATGTTTTGTCAATAACATTACTAATTATTAACCCAAATAATATAAATAATTCTCAGGATATTCGTATAATAGGAGGATTGAGAATTCATATACAATTAAATTCAGCATGTGTTAATATTTCTAATTTAGCTTCATGTGCGATAATTTTTTTTAGCCGGGTTTTATTCAATAGATATAATTTTAGAAATTGTTGTAATTAGATATATGCATTTATTTTAATTTTTATTATATTTTTGTTCTACCGTCTAACCGTTTTTTATTCATATCGTTTATTTTTTTTTCCATAACTGGAGATTTAAATTCTAGAAATTTATATATAATAAATGATGAGTGTTAAGTTATATTACGAGGAATCTTAGGTTTATAGTTATACACATTTTTGGGGGAAGAATATAAAATTGGTTAATTTTTCCAACTCCATTTATAATTGGTTTACCAATTTATCAAAACTATTAACTTTATTTGTATGTGTATTGGTGTGTTATTAGGTTATTTAATTTCTATAGGAAAATGATGCACTTAAGAAAAATATATAATTTGTTATAATTTTATTAGTTGTTTGGGATCTGTATGGTTATACCTTCTATTAGAACCTGTTGGATTATTTGTTGTTCTTTAAATTATAGACAGATTGTTGTAAAAATATTTGTCAAGGCTGGCCAGACTATTTTGGTCAACATTTGTATAAGCAATTAGTAAATCATTCTCAAACTGTATTCTTAATACATAATAAGAATAAAAATGTATTTACTATTATTGGTATATTGAATTTTAAAATTAATAAAGTATGATTTTAAAAAAGTATTGGTTATTAACGGATAAGCTCTTTCTTAAAGTCTTAATTTGCTCATGTTGACATATATTTCCTAATAAAAATAAAATACTTCTTATATAGTAAAATACTTTTAAATTTATTGCACTAATCTGTCATATAAAAATGTATTAGCTGATAATTCTGAATAACTGTGTTCAGCATTTCATGTTGTGTAAGCATCAGGGTAATCTGAACATCGTCGAGGTATTCTAGCTAGTCCTCAGATATGTTGAGGGAAAAATATTAAATTTACACCAATAAATATAATAATAGATTGGCTTTTTTTTAGAAGAGATGTGAATATCAATTGTTTTGTTTTATTAGTATAAACATATGTTTTGTCAATAAAATTACTAATTATTAACCCAAATAATATAAATAATTCTCAGGATATTCGTATAATAGGAGGATTGAGAATTCATATACAATTAACTTCAGCATGTGTTAATATTTCTAATTTAGCTTCATGTGCGATAATTTTTTTAGCCGGGTTTTATTCAATAGATATAATTTTAGAAATTGTTGTAATTAGATATATGCATTTATTTTAATTTTTATTATATTTTTGTTCTACCGTCTAACCGTTTTTTATTCATATCGTTTATTTTTTTTCCATAACTCGAGATTTGAAAGTTCTAGAAAATTTATATATAATAATAAATGATGAGTGTTAGGTTATATTACGAGGAATATTAGGTTTTATGGGTATACATTTTTAGGGGGATGAATATTAAATTGGTTAATTTTTCAAATATTTATAATTGGTTTGTTTTTTGGGATCTGTATGGTTATACCTTCTATTAGAACCTGTTGGATTATTTGTTGTTCTTTAAATTATAGACAGATTGTTGTAAAAATATTTGTCAAGGCTGGCCAGGCTATTTTGGTCATCATTTGTATAAGCAATTAGTAAATCATTCTCAAACTGTATTCTTAATACACATGCACATACAAATGGATTGCAGATCTTGGTAAATTGATAACCATTTATATAAAATTCTCATACCTATATATATTAATATAACTTAACACTCATCACTTGCAGTAAATTTCTAGAATCTCCAGTTATGGAAAAAATAAACGATATGAATAAAAAACGGTTAGACGGTAGAACAAAAATATAATAAAAAATTAAAATAAATGTATATATCTAATTACAACAATTTCTAAAATTATATCTATTGAATAAAACCCGGCTAAAAAAATTATCGCACATGAAGCTAAATTAGAAATATTAACACATGCTGAAGTTAATTGTATATGAATTCTCAATCCTCCTATTATACGAATATCCTGAGAATTATTTATATTATTTGGGTCATTAATTAGTAATGTTATTGACAAAACATATGTTTATACTAATAAAACAAAACAATTGATATTCACACATCTTCCAAAAAAAAAGCCAATCTATTATTATATTTATTGGTGCAAATTTAATATTTTTCCCTCAACATATCTGAGGACTAGCTAGAATACCTCGACGATGTTCAGATTACCCTGACGCTTACACAACATGAAATGCTGAACACAGTTATTCAGAATTATCAGCTAATACATTTTTATATGACAGATTAGTGGTGCAATAAATTTAAAAGTATTTTACTATATAAGAAGTATTTTATTTTTATTAGGAAATAAATGTCAACATGAGCAAATTAAGACTTTAAGAAAGAGCTTATCCGTTAATAACCAATACTTTTTTAAAATCATACTTTATTAATTTTAAAATTCAATATACCAATAATAGTAAATACATTTTTATTATTATTATGTATTAAGAATACAGTTTGAGAATGATTTACGAATTGCTTATACAAATGTTGACCAAAATAGTCTGGCCAGCCTTGACAAATATTTTTACAACAATCTGTCTATAATTTAAAGAAAAACAACTAATCCAACAGGTTCTAATAGAAGGTATAACCATACAGATCCAAAAAAACTAATAAAATTATAACAAATTATATATTTTTCTTAAGTGTTATTCCTATAGAAATTAAATAACACACCAATACATACAGTTAATGAGATTTTGACAAATTGGTAGGCAATTATAAATGGGTAGGCTCCAACCAATTATATTTATGTGTATAACTATATTTATTCACCGTAATATGCTCATCATTTATTATATATAAATTTCTAGAATTTAAATCTCCAGTTATGGAAAAAAAAATAAACGATAAGAATAAAAAACGGTTAGA
Source organism: Drosophila paramelanica (assembly GCA_035043915.1). Taxonomy (NCBI): domain Eukaryota; kingdom Metazoa; phylum Arthropoda; class Insecta; order Diptera; family Drosophilidae; genus Drosophila; species Drosophila paramelanica. The sequence continues at coordinate 6,085 of JAWNMO010000328.1, read as the reverse complement.
CGGTAGAACAAATATATAATAAAAATTAAAATAAATGCATATATCTAATTACAACAATTTCTAAAATTATATCTATTGAATAAAACCCGGCTTCATATCGCACATGAAGCTAAATTAGAATATTAACACATGCTGAATTTATTGTATATACTCAATCCTCTACAATATGCGAATATCCTGAAAATTATTTATTTGGGTTAATATTAGTAATTTTATTGATTATCCTGATGCTTACACAACATGAAATGTTATTTCAACAATTGGATCTTCTATTTCTTTACTAGGAATTTTATTCTTTTTTTACATTATTTGAGAAAGTTTAGTATCTCAACGACAAGTAATTTATCCAATTCAATTAAATTCTTCAATTGAATGATACCAAAATACTCCTCCTGCTGAACATAGTTATTCAGAATTACCTTTATTAACTAACTAATTTCTAATATGGCAGATTAGTGCAATGGATTTAAGCTCCATATATAAAGTATTTTACTTTTATTAGAAAATAAATGTCAACATGAGCTAATTTAGGACTTCAAGATAGAGCTTCTCCATTAATAGAACAATTAATTTTTTTTCATGATCATGCTTTATTAATTTTAGTAATAATTACAGTTTTAGTAGGTTATCTAATATTTATATTATTTTTTAATAATTATATTAACCGATTTCTTTTACACGGACAATTAATTGAAATAATTTGAACAATTTTACCTGCTATTATTCTTTTATTTATTGCATTTCCTTCTCTTCGACTATTATACTTATTAGATGAAATTAATGAACCTTCAGTTACTTTAAAAAGTATTGGTCACCAATGATACTGAAGTTATGAATATTCAGATTTTAATAATATTGAATTTGATTCTTATATAATTCCAACAAATGAATTATCAACAGATGGATTTCGATTACTTGACGTAGATAACCGAGTTGTACTTCCTATAAACTCACAAATTCGTATTTTAGTAACAGCTGCGGATGTCATTCATTCATGAACAGTACCTGCTTTAGGTGTTAAGGTTGATGGAACTCCTGGTCGTTTAAATCAAACAAATTTTTTTATTACCCGACCAGGTTTATTTTACGGACAATGTTCAGAAATCTGTGGGGCTAATCATAGATTTATACCTATTGTAATTGAAAGTGTCCCTGTAAATTATTTTATTAAATGAATTTCTAATAATATAAATTCTTCATTAGATGACTGAAAGCAAGTACTGGTCTCTTAAACCATTCTATAGTAAATTAGCACTTACTTCTAATGACAAAAAATTAGTTAAATATATAACATTAGTATGTCAAACTAAAATTATCAAATTTATTGATATTTTTTAATTCCACAAATATCTCCTCTTAGATGATTACTATTATTTTTCATTTTTACAATTACTTTTGTTTTATTTTGTTCAATTAATTATTATATGTATATACCTTCATCACCTAAATCAAATGAATTAAAAAATATTAATCTTAATTCAATAAATTGAAAATGATAACAAATTTATTTTCTGTATTTGACCCTTCAGCAATTTTTGGTCTTTCAATTAATTGAATAAGAACATTCTTAGGACTTTTATTAATTCCTTCAATTTATTGACTTATACCTTCCCGTTATAATATTTTCTGAAATTCAATTTTATCAACTTTACACAAGGAATTTAAAACTCTTTTAGGACCTTCAGGGCATAATGGATCTACTTTTATTTTTATTTCATTATTTTCTTTAATTCTTTTTAATAATTTTATAGGTTTATTCCCTTATATTTTTACAAGAACAAGTCATTTAACCTTAACACTTAGTTTAGCTTTACCTCTATGATTATCATTTATAGTTTATGGATGAATTAATCACACTCAACATATATTTGCTCATTTAGTACCCCAAGGAACTCCAGCTATTTTAATACCCTTTATAGTTTGTATTGAAACTATTAGAAATATTATTCGACCAGGAACATTAGCAGTACGATTAACAGCTAATATAATTGCTGGTCATTTATTATTAACTTTATTGGGAAATACTGGACCTTCAATATCAACTATACTAGTAACCTTTTTACTAGTAGGACAAATTGCTTTATTAGTTCTTGAATCAGCAGTTGCTATAATTCAATCTTATGTATTTGCAGTTTTAAGAACTCTTTATTCTAGAGAAGTTAATTAATCAAAAATGTCTACACATTCAAATCACCCATTTCATTTAGTTGATTATAGTCCTTGACCTTTAACAGGGGCAATTGGAGCAATAACAACAGTTTCAGGTATAGTAAAATGATTCCACCAATATGATTCTTCTTTATTTATTTTAGGAAATATTATTACTATTTTAACAGTTTATCAATGATGACGAGATGTGTCACGAGAAGGTACATATCAAGGTTTACATACTTTCGCAGTAACAATTGGTTTACGATGAGGTATAATTTTATTTATTTTATCAGAAGTTTTATTTTTCGTTAGATTTTTTTGAGCTTTTTTTCATAGAAGTTTATCCCCTGCAATTGAATTAGGGGCATCTTGACCTCCAGCTGGTATTATTTCTTTTAACCCATTCCAAATTCCTTTATTAAATACAGCTATTTTATTAGCTTCAGGAGTTACTGTAACATGAGCCCATCATAGTTTAATAGAAGGTAATCATTCACAAACTACACAAGGATTATTTTTTACTGTACTTTTAGGAATTTATTTCACTATTCTTCAAGCTTATGAATATATTGAAGCTCCATTTACAATTGCTGATTCAGTTTATGGATCAACTTTTTATATAGCAACAGGATTTCATGGAATTCACGTTCTTGTTGGAACTTCAATTAATGTATCAAGGGTGATTATTACCGACGATTAGGTCGAAACTAATTGCAATTTATCGCTAAAAATAACCACTTTGTCTTTGAAGCTGCAGCTTGATATTAAGACACTTGGTTGAGGTAGATGTGAAAATCAATACTTTTGAATGCATATCACAATGTTACTGATGAGCGACAACCCTTATTACTTTGATCAATGTATAGTATAGCTTGATATTCGACTTCCATGGTCATAAGGCCTATTAATAGAATTAGTATACAGTGTGATTGAAGTTCTTGCTCAAATTATCATTTATTGCAGTCATTTGCTAATAATTATTATCAGGTAAAATTGCTGCAATTTCTAGCTTCAAATTTTATCCAAATAACAGTAATTAAAAAAGATCGTAGTGACTCGGGCTGTCGAGATGAAGATTTAGGATCAAATCCACATTCAAAAGGAGAACTTTTTTCTCGGTCAATTAATACTTCGTTTTTTTTGATAAAATTGTAGCTAAAATTATAACAATAAATGAAATAATTATAATAATTGATGCAATAAAAATAATTGAAAAAATTATCTGTACTATTAATAATAGGCCTTATGATTGGAAGTCAAATATACTTCTATACTATACAGATAAAGAATAATTATTATCCTCCTCATCAGTAAATTGTGATATATAAAAATAATCACACTACGTCAACAAAGTGTCAATATCAAGCTGCAGCTTCAAATCCAAAGTGGTGATTTTTAGAAAAATGATTATTTAAATGTCGTAATAAACAAATTAATAAAAATGTTGTTCCAATAAGAACATGAATTCCATGAAATCCTGTTGCTATATAAAAAGTTGATCCATAAACTGAATCAGCAATTGTAAATGGAGCTTCAATATATTCATAAGCTTGAAGAATAGTGAAATAAATTCCTAAAAGTACAGTAAAAAATAATCCTTGTGTAGTTTGTGAATGATTACCTTCTATTAAACTATGATGGGCTCATGTTACAGTAACTCCTGAAGCTAATAAAATAGCTGTATTTAATAAAGGAATTTGGAATGGGTTAAAAGAAATAATACCAGCTGGAGGTCAAGATGCCCCTAATTCAATTGCAGGGGATAAACTTCTATGAAAAAAAGCTCAAAAAAATCTAACGAAAAATAAAACTTCTGATAAAATAAATAAAATTATACCTCATCGTAAACCAATTGTTACTGCGAAAGTATGTAAACCTTGATATGTACCTTCTCGTGACACATCTCGTCATCATTGATAAACTGTTAAAATAGTAATAATATTTCCTAAAATAAATAAAGAAGAATCATATTGGTGGAATCATTTTACTATACCTGAAACTGTTGTTATTGCTCCAATTGCCCCTGTTAAAGGTCAAGGACTATAATCAACTAAATGAAATGGGTGATTTGAATGTGTAGACATTTTTGATTAATTAACTTCTCTAGAATAAAGAGTTCTTAAAACTGCAAATACATAAGATTGAATTATAGCAACTGCTGATTCAAGAACTAATAAAGCAATTTGTCCTACTAGTAAAAAGGTTACTAGTATAGTTGATATTGAAGGTCCAGTATTTCCCAATAAAGTTAATAATAAATGACCAGCAATTATATTAGCTGTTAATCGTACTGCTAATGTTCCTGGTCGAATAATATTTCTAATAGTTTCAATACAAACTATAAAGGGTATTAAAATAGCTGGAGTTCCTTGGGGTACTAAATGAGCAAATATATGTTGAGTGTGATTAATTCATCCATAAACTATAAATGATAATCATAGAGGTAAAGCTAAACTAAGTGTTAAGGTTAAATGACTTGTTCTTGTAAAAATATAAGGGAATAAACCTATAAAATTATTAAAAAGAATTAAAGAAAATAATGAAATAAAAATAAAAGTAGATCCATTATGCCCTGAAGGTCCTAAAAGAGTTTTAAATTCCTTGTGTAAAGTTGATAAAATTGAATTTCAGAAAATATTATAACGGGAAGGTATAAGTCAATAAATTGAAGGAATTAATAAAAGTCCTAAGAATGTTCTTATTCAATTAATTGAAAGACCAAAAATTGCTGAAGGGTCAAATACAGAAAATAAATTTGTTATCATTTTCAATTTATTGAATTAAGATTAATATTTTTTAATTCATTTGATTTAGGTGATGAAGGTATATACATATAATAATTAATTGAACAAAATAAAACAAAAGTAATTGTAAAAATGAAAAATAATAGTAATCATCTAAGAGGAGATATTTGTGGAATTAAAAAATATCAATAAATTTGATAATTTTAGTTTGACATACTAATGTTATATATTTAACTAATTTTTTGTCATTAGAAGTAAGTGCTAATTTACTATAGAATGGTTTAAGAGACCAGTACTTGCTTTCAGTCATCTAATGAAGAATTTATATTATTAGAAATTCATTTAATAAAATAATTTACAGGGACACTTTCAATTACAATAGGTATAAATCTATGATTAGCCCCACAGATTTCTGAACATTGTCCGTAAAATAAACCTGGTCGGGTAATAAAAAAATTTGTTTGATTTAAACGACCAGGAGTTCCATCAACCTTAACACCTAAAGCAGGTACTGTTCATGAATGAATGACATCCGCAGCTGTTACTAAAATACGAATTTGTGAGTTTATAGGAAGTACAACTCGGTTATCTACGTCAAGTAATCGAAATCCATCTGTTGATAATTCATTTGTTGGAATTATATAAGAATCAAATTCAATATTATTAAAATCTGAATATTCATAACTTCAGTATCATTGGTGACCAATACTTTTTAAAGTAACTGAAGGTTCATTAATTTCATCTAATAAGTATAATAGTCGAAGAGAAGGAAATGCAATAAATAAAAGAATAATAGCAGGTAAAATTGTTCAAATTATTTCAATTAATTGTCCGTGTAAAAGAAATCGGTTAATATAATTATTAAAAAATAATATAAATATTAGATAACCTACTAAAACTGTAATTATTACTAAAATTAATAAAGCATGATCATGAAAAAAATTAATTGTTCTATTAATGGAGAAGCTCTATCTTGAAGTCCTAAATTAGCTCATGTTGACATTTATTTTCTAATAAAAGTAAAATACTTTATATATGGAGCTTAAATCCATTGCACTAATCTGCCATATTAGAAATTAGTTAGTTAATAAAGGTAATTCTGAATAACTATGTTCAGCAGGAGGAGTATTTTGGTATCATTCAATTGAAGAATTTAATTGAATTGGATAAATTACTTGTCGTTGAGATAC
>JAWNMO010000319.1:0-11931 GCA_035043915.1 Drosophila paramelanica | reverse complement strand
TTTTAAGACCCGAAATAAAGGCATGCAGGGCGTCTGCTCTAACTTCTGCGTTGAGCAAATCGGCGCCTTCTTGCTCGTGTGACATAACAATTTTATTGGTCACCAGTGTCAGTTTTCTTTCGACTTCGTCGTAATACTGCATGAGGGGCATATCGCCCTGTCTGACCATTTCTAGGCCTTGCCTGAGCAAGCGCAACGATGTTTTATCGGAGTATGAGCAATCCAGCCTGGCCAAAATGGCATCAAAATTCAGCACAGTATTGTATGACACAAGGAGGGCTCCAGCTGAGCCTCTGATTTTGTTTCTCAGGATAGCAACAGCCTGGTAATGTGCAGCGCTGCCGTTGTAGGGTTTAAACAGTTCGTACGCAGATAGGGCCGATTGCCTCCATTCTACGTAGTCATTTTGGGAGCCAGTGAACTCTGGCACAGACTTGATAACGTCAAGTGGAATATCACACCTGACATCAGGCCTAACAGATACTTTCTCATAAGTGGTGATCTGAGGTGCTTCCACCTGCAAACTCTGCACTTGAGTAACTAACGCATTTATCTGGGACTGTAACTGAGATTGCTGCTGCGCCAATGCCTGTCTGACGGCATTGTCAATGTGTGCTTGGATCTGTGCGGGGTCCATGGTGTTATCTACCAGAGTACTTGTTAATGGCTGATCTATTCCCAGACCAACTTGTTCCGATTCCCAACTATCCTCGCTATCGTATTCACGTTTCACGTCCCTGTCCAACTCATTGGCTGTTGGTTGACACTACACAAGTATTCTTTTGCCGAACACAAATAATCGGCAGAATTATGAACTTTTATACTCGTTCACGAAGTGAAAAGAGTATATTGGTTTTGTGCAATGTCCGTCTTGCTGTCCGTCCGTCCGTCTGTCAGTCTGTCCGTCTGTCCGTCTGTCCGTCTGTCCGTATGAACGCAATTATTTTCGCCGCTATTGAAGTTAGAGACTTGAAATTTTGGATATATACTCGTGTGTACCCGCGTCAGATAAAGTGTTAAGGATTTTGAGCTCCGCCCACTGGGGGCGTGGAAAACCGATAACACCTAAAATCGCATATTGCTAAAGTCCACAATTTTAAAGCTAGAGTCACCAAACTTGGTAAGTATATAGCTGGTGACCTCCCAAAAAGATTGCGAGCTTGATATCCCGGCTACGCCCATTATAACGCCCCCCAGCGCCCCCGCTCTCAAAAATCGGATATGCATATATCTCCCACAGTTTTTGAGCTAGAGTCACCAAATTTTGCATATACATTGCAGGAATGCTCCCCCAAATATTAAAAAAAAAGTTTTTTGGCCACACCCTCTCCCGCCCCCATAATCGCGAAAACCGATAAACCTGAAAGGTCAAATCGATAAGTGTTGCATGTTTGCACAATTTTAAAGCTAGAGTCACCAAACTTGGTATGTATATAGCTGGTGACCTCCCCCACAGATTGACCCTTTGATATCCCGGCCACGCCCACTAGAACGCCCTCCAGCGCCCCCGCCCTGAAAAATCGGAAATGGCTATATCCCCAACAATTTTTAAGCTAGAGTCACCAAATTTGGGAGATATATTACCAGAATGCTCCTCCATACATCACAGGAAAAAATGTTTGGCCACGCCCTCTCCCGCCCCCGTAAACGCAAAACACGTTATATATGGCAGTTCCAATCGATAACACGTGTATATATCCCACAATTTAAGCGATAGAGCCATAGAGTATGTAGATAGCTGGTGTCCTGCCCCACAAATTGCGCCCTTGATATCCCGCCCACGCCCACTAGAACGCCCAACGCCCCCTCCCTAAAAAATCGAAAATGCCTATATCTCTCAGAGTTTTTAAACTACAGTCACTTAATTCGGGATATACAGTGACGCACTAAAGTGATGGCACAGTTGCAAATACCAACTTCAAATGCTTTTTCCAGGTTCATATCGCATAGTAATGATATTTTTTTTTGTATATATTTAGAGTAAACATTTTTTTATTGAATGGCACTTTTTTTTTGGAATTTTCTTTAACGTACTTAACACAATTTAAACTTTTTTAAAAAAAGAGCTTATTTCGTGAAACAAAAGTCTTGGCACAGTTTCCTTACTTTTGGGTATTATTTATATCTTAAACCCAATCTGGTCACACTGTCTTATGAAATTCCTAAAAGGACTTCCCGTTAACCTTGTACGCCAAAAATCGTATCAAAATATTTTAGTTTGTTGAAGCTATTTTGAATTTTTGCCGGAGTTCGACCAAAATGGAGGATAAGCGGAAAGAATCAAACGTAGCTCAGCGAAAAATTGTCCTTCACCTGCACAATGAAGGCAAATCATATGGGGAAATATCCAAAATTATGGAGTTGAGCCGATTTTCCATTAGAAGCATTATTAAGCGCTTTAAAGGGAAGAAAAGTTTGGAAAACGCACCCAGATCAGGACGTCCAAGGGCTTTAACTGACCGTGAACGCAACCAGGTGATCCGAAAAGTTAAGGTGGACCCAAAAATATCATCTTCCCAGATTGCTGCTGAGGTCAAGACCGAGTTTGGGAAGGAAATCCACCCAATGACTGTCAGAAGGGCCCTGCACGAAGCCAACTATCATTGTCGTGCAGCTAGACGAAAGCCTTTGATCTCAGAAGTCAATCAGAAGAAGCGTTTAGCCTATGCTAAAGAGTACTTGGGCAAGCCAATTGGATTCTGGGATACAGTGCTCTTTTCCGATGAAAGCAAGTTTAACATTTTTCGATCCGATGGCCGTCAACACGTATGGAGAAAACCAAACAAAGAATTGGAAAAAAAGAACTTGGCGCCCACAGTGAAACACGGCGGCGGGGGAGTCATGGTGTGGGGATGCATGTCATCTGCGGGTGTTGGAGAACTCGTATTCATCGAGGGAATAATGGACAAAGTCTATTACCTCCAAATTTTAAAGGAAAACTTAAAAAAAAGTGCCTTAAAGCTTGAGATGCCGAGTTCATTTACATTTATGCAGGACAATGATCCCAAGCATTCTGCCACAGATGTGCGTATGTGGCTCACCTATAATACCGCACATGTGCTACCACATCCACCACAGTCCCCTGACCTTAATCCGATAGAGCATCTGTGGGATGAACTGGATCAAAGGATCAAAAAACATCAAATTTCGTCCAAAAATGACCTTAAAAAGGCATTATTGGAGGAATGGGACAATATATCGGCTGAAACAACAAAAAAGTTGGTTCATTCCATGCGTAGGCGTTTGCAAGATGTAGTCAAGCAAAAAGGACTACCAACAAAGTATTAATTTTACTCTTGAATATTAAAAATAAACATTATTAGGTTAGGTGTGCCAAGACTTTTGTTTCATGAAATAAGCTCATTTTTTTGTTAAGCTTAAATTGTTTTAAGTTTGTTAACGAAAATACCAAAATGAAAGTGCCTTTCAATAAAAAAATGTTAACTCTAAATATAAACAAAAAAAAAATATCATTACTATGCGACATGAACCTGGAAAAAGCATTTGAAGTTGGTATTTGCAACTGTGCCATCACTTTAGTGCGTCACTGTATATTAGTGGGAAGCTCCCCCAGAAGTTACAGAAAAATATTTGCAGGCAGTACCCCACCCCCCTCCCCCTTCCGCCCCCGCAACCCGCGAAAATCTATATCTCGTACAGTTTTAAAGCCAGAGGCACCAAATTTAATATGTAGATAGCTGCTGACCTCCCCCAAAGATTGCACACTTGACATCCCGGCCACGCCCACTATAACGCCCCAAACGCCCCCGCTCCGCCGGAAATGCCTCTATCTCCCACAGTTTTTAGGCTAGAGTTACCACATTTGGTGGGTAGACAGCTGGTCACCTCCTTTAAAGAGCGGAAAAAAATTTTGCCGACGCCCATCCCGCACTCCCCTTTCTCCCCCACCCCCAGCAACACACAAATTGCAAAATACCGAGATTTTTTAAAATAGCAATATTTACGAACGTGAACGAGTATAACGCAGTCGGTAACGCCCGACTGCAACGTTCTTACTTGTTTTTTTTTTTTTTTTTTGTAAAAGTTTGTATATTGTATTTTAACAGGTTTTCTATTACCATAATGGCAACTTAATCTAGTTTTACATTTAGGGGAAGGAACAATAGATCACAGATACGTACAATTACATATGGGGAAAGATAGATTGCTTATAGTATTTACAAAGATTATAATTACATATATTAATATAATATTAATTAATGAATCTGGTAGCCAGATCCAATGGATTGCACCTTTTAAGTCTTCTCTTCCTCGGGTTGGCAGTTCGTCGTCTGGCAAGCGCGTTAGGGTGACCACCAAGGCGTTGCAGGTATTTTGATGCAAGTAGTTGCAATACATCGCCCACCTTAGGGACTTTGAGATCTCGTTCGATGTCACTATTTCGGATGTACCATGGAGCATTGCTGATTCGCCTTAAGATTTTAGATTGGGCGACTCTTATTTTATTTAAATTTGTCTTTGCCGCAATGCCGTAAATAGGTAGAGCATATTTCCATATGGGGCTTAAAATCGATTTGTAGATCAAGACTTTGCTGTGCAGTGACAGCTTATTTCTCGGGGCCAGTAACCACGCCATCTTTCCAGCCTTTGCCATTACTGATTGCCGAACCATTGTTGTATGGGCTTTGCAATTAAGTTCTCTGTCCAGTACCCAAATACTTGTGGGAGCTCTTGTGCGTGAGTGTAGAGCCCAGCATCGAAATTCCGCTGCACGACAGTGTCCTTGTAGTGAAGGTTACGTTTGCGCATTTGCTGCTGTTGACGCCTATATTCCATTTCACAGCCCAGTCCTCAAAGCTGCAAACATATTGTTGCAAGGCTTCAGTAGCTAGAGAAAAGTTTGGACTTCTAGTCAACACAGCAGTGTCATCCGCGTAGGTTGCTATGAGAACATCGTCCTCGTCTAGGCCAGTTATAACGCTTGGCATGGGCATATCGGCTGTAAAAAGGGTGTATAGCGTAGGTCCGGGGACGCTGCCTTGAGGGACACCTGCGCATATTGGGCGCTTCGAGGATTGTGTGCCATCGACAACAACTCTGAAGCTTCTGTCCTTGAGGAAGCTACTTACAAGCTGAAAAAGCTGTGGTGTTAAGATTTCCTTCAGTTTAAGAGGAGGCCATCATGCCACACTCTGTCAAGGGCTTGTTGGATGTCCATGAACACAGCTAACGAGTATTTCTTATGCTCGAAGTTAACCACTCGATGAAGCTGTTCTGGCGTGCCGTGACCTTGTCTAAATCCAAACTGCCACTTTGGAATTCTTTGAATCACTGGTTCAAGCTGGAGAATACGGTTGAGGATCACCCTTTCCGCCATTTTCCCTAGCGCTGATAGCAGGCTAATTGGTCTGTACCCATCGACTTCTGTATGCTGTTTTTCAGTGCGGATTTCCAGCTCGTTGGGAAATGACTCATCCTAAGTATGCTGTTGAGAAGCAGTACTATGAATAGCAGGGCTTTTTATACCCTGAACCCATTGAAAATGGGTAAAAAATATATATTCTTGATCAGCATCACTAGCCGAGTCGATTTAGCCATGTCCGTCTGTCTGTCCGACTGTCTGTATGAACGCGTCGATTTCAGAGACTACAAAAGCTAGAAAGCTGATCTTGGTCTCATTCGGTTCGTTTATACCATACGCAGATCAAGTTTATTTCAAAACATAGATAACTCTTTTCGTTTTCTTATTATCGACATTTATCGCTTTTTTGACTCGGTTTTTTAACCATAACTCTCAAACTATAAAAGCTAGAGCCACCAAATTTACTTTTTTGTTTGCGTAAAATATACGAAGAATTTAAATATTTCAGGTTTTGGATACCTCCCCCAATCGCCCCCAATATCGAAAAAACCATAAAAAAAAGGTAAATCAAATACTACACACGTGCAAATTGGTTTGTAGATACATTTCTATGATCTGAATAAGTCCTGAAAATTTCATAAAGATCGTACATTTAGTTTACGAACAAATCAAGAATCTATTTTCAGTAGTGGGTGCAAAGCGCAGCTGCTTGGCAATTTCTGTGTACATGTGCACGCATACATATGCATATGCAAAACTTGTCTTGCGTTCTTCTAGGAATTTTGTTTGCAACGGTTAAATTGAATTTTAACACAACGAGTCAAAGAAGGAGCGTGGTCTAGTTGGTAGGAGTTGTGCCGCCTAACGTGGAGCGTTGGTGTGGTAGAACAATGTTGAGTTATTTTATTTTTTCGTTATTCAGAATTATTATCATTATTAATTTGTATCGTTTTAAGGACAAGTGCAAAATTTTCGTTTTCCTTGACTTTTTGCGATAGTTAAGTAATGTTATATCTTACACGAATAGCGTGGTAGTATGGTGCAGTTGGTAAGAGTTGTGCCTCTTAACACGAATGGACCGAGTTCGACTCCCGGTTGTGAAGTTTTTATTTTTCCGTTATTATTACATTTTATTTTGTACTTTCAACAGGCTAAATACTCATCAACTGCCGAGAGTTTGTGTGCTTGTGTTCATTTCTGGGTTCAGGGTACCTACTAGTCGGGCGGTCCCGACTAGAGCAATCTCACATGTTATTATTATTAATTTGTACCGTTTTAATGACAAGTGCAAAATTTTCGTTTTCCTTGATTTTTTGCGATGGTTAAGTAATGTTATATCATACATGAGTAATGTGGTAGTGTGGTGTAGTTGGTAAGAGTCGTGCATTTTAACACGGAGAGAGACGAGTTCGATTCCCGGTTGTGGAACATTTCTTTTTCCGTTGGTAATTGGTTTTTTTTTTTTTTTAACAGGATCAATACTTGTCAACTGCCGAGCGTTTGTGTGTATTTGTTCATTTCTGGGTTCAGGGTATCTACTAGTCGGGCGGTCCCGACAAGAGCAATCTCACTTGTTTGGGAAGAAGTTTTAAGGTCCTGTTATCCAGAAGATCCTCACCAGGGGGTTTTTTGGTCTTCATGTTCTTTATTAGCTGCACCACCTCTTGTAGTGTAACTGGCTTTGCTGGCAAGGACATCTGAAACGGCATCTCCAATCGTAGCTCAGCAGACCTTCGCGTAGCTGCAGATGTAAAATTAAAAGGCTTAAATCTTTCCTCTAGGCTGTTAGCAAAGATTTCGGCCTTCTGTTGACTGGAGTAACACCAACCGCCCGCTGGGTCTTTAATTGGAGTTTTTGGGATGACAACTCTTTTAAAGCGGCTTGTTAGCTTTCAGAGGGTATAGTTAAAAGAAGCATCCGGACCAGCACTCTCTCTCTTTCTTTGTTTGACTTTTGCCAGGACCTTTTTCAGGCGGTTTGATAATCTTAGGTAGATTTGGTGTAGACGAATATCACCCGTTCTTGCATATTCTTTCCTCACTCTCCTTTTCAGTCTTAAGAGGGCTTCGGCACTTGGAGGTAGAAAAGCTTGACGACGTTGACTTGGTGAGCAGTGATAACCTGCAGTAGCTTGAGATGCAGCCCGTACAATGTTTCTCGTAAAGATTGAGATTGCGTCTTCAATATCATCAGGACAGTTTATTTCCATGTGAAGATTGGTTATTCTGTCCATTTCAATGCGATCCTATTGACAATAAAAAAGTCCAAAGCAGTGGGTGTAAGCCGAGTGTTATATGAGAAAAACGTTGACTCGCCAGTGGCAAGGATTTCGCATGTGGTGTTAATGATGGCCTCTTGCAATCGCTTCCCTCGAGAGCATGATCTGGTGTTACCCCACCATGCGTGCTTTGCGTTAAAATCACCGCCAGCGATGAATATGTCGCCCAGACTTAGAAATAGTTGTTCAAAGTCGGATTTGCCCCAAGGTTGGCTTCGAGGTAGATATATAGACGATATTTTGATGACTTCAACATTGCGATAAACTTGATTTGCGTATGGAATATACGAACCGAATGAGACCAAGATCAGCTTTCTAGCTTTTGTAGTCTCTGAAATCGACGCGTTCATACAGACAGACGGACAGATGGACAGACAGACAGACGGACATGGCTAAATCGACTCGGCTAGTGATGCTGATCAAGAATATATATACTTTATGGGATCGGAGATGCTTCCTTCTGCCTGTTACATACATTTGCACAAAACCATTATACCCTTTTTTACCCATTTTCAATGGGTTCAGGAAATAAAAAGCATGCCAAATTTTATGCATTTAAAGCTAAGGAAGATATATCAATTTTATCGATTATCCACTTCTACAATGGGCGTAAGCAAACAATATATTATATATAGAAAAAATATATTATATATATAGTATATTAACTGACGCAAGTATACACGAGTATATAATCCAAGTGTTAAGTCAGTTACTACAATCGAGGCGAAAAAATATGAAGATTAAAATGCTGCAAAATTTCGATAGTTTCTTATAAAGTTTCAATGCGCTCAATGAAAATATTTTGCTCAAGCACAGGCGTCTCCCGCAAGGGGTGTGAAAGGGGTTGGGGAACGGGCACGTCCTGTGCCAGCTGCTACTGCTGCTGTCCGTAAGCCTTTTAAGTCCTGGCCGTATGCAAAACATGCGTAGCCGCTTGCCCAGGGCTTAGACTCGTGCTTGAACACAATGCAATTTTGCGGTTTACACAGATACAAAATCCTTCCCCCGAAAGGCCAGCCCTGTTTTGAAAAGCAGAGTTTTTGGATCGCACTTGAATGCGCAATCAGCAGGACACCAGGATACGCTCTGCATATTATGCATGGTAATAATAAAATTGTCAGCTTCTGAACCCAACCCGTAACCATAAATAAAATAATGCATAGAAATGGGCGCATTCACTCGGAGAAAATATGAAGAAGAAAAAATTAAAGACAAAGTTCAACTTTGAATCCGTTAATTTGGTTAAAAATGTTTTTAAATTACAAAAAAAATATATATAAATATTACAATTAAGGTACTGCCCGCAAATAACATTTTTGTAACTTCTGGGGGAGCTTCCCACTAATATATATCCCGAATTAAGTGACTGTAGCTTAACAACTTTGGGAGATATAGGCATTTCCGATTTTTTAGGGAGGGGGCGTTGGGCGTTCCAGTGGGCGTGGGCGGCAAGGGTGGAATTTGTGGGGCAGGACACCAGCTATCCACATACAAAGTTTGGTAAATTGTGGGAGATATACACGTGTTATCAATTGGAGCTGCCTAATATAACGGATTTTGTCATTACGGGGGAGGGAGGGGGCGTGGCCAAAAATTTTTTCCTGTGATGTTTGGTGGAGCATTCCGGTAATATATATCCCAAATTTGGTGACTCAAGCTTAAAAATTGTTGGGGATATAGCCATATCCGATTTTTCAGGGCGGGGGCGCTAGAGGGCGTTCCAGTGGGCGTGGCCGGGATATCAAATGTGCAATCTTCTTGGGAGGTCACCATCTATATACATATCAAGTTTTGTGACTTTAGCTTCAAAATTGTGCAAATATGCAACACTTATCGATTTGACCTTTCAGGTTTATCGGTTTTCGCGATTATGGGCGCGGGAGAGGGTGAGGCCAAAAAACTTTTTTTTTAATATTTGGAGAAGCGTTCCAGCAATATATATGCACAATTTGGTGACTCTAGCTCAAAAACTGTGGGAGATATATGAACATCCGATTTTTGAGAGCGGGGGCGCTGGGGGGCGTTATAGTGGGCGTGGGATATCAAGGTCGCAATCTTCTTGGGAGGTCACCAGCTATATACATACCAAGTTTGGTGACTCTAGCTTTAAAATTGTGGACTTTAGCGATATGCGATTTTAGGTGTTATCGGTTTGCCACGCCCCCAGTGGGCGCAGCCCAAAATCCTTAACACTTTATCTGACGCGGGTACACACGAGTATATAATCCAAAATTTCAAGTCTCTAGCGTCAATAGCGGCGAAAATACATGCGTTCATACGGACAGACGGACGGACAGCAAGATGGACATTGCAAAAAACCAATATACTCTTTTCACTTCGTGAGCGAGTATAAAAATATAAAGTTATAAACTGACGACAGTCACATACGGGACCGCATCAGTTCCATATTTAGCAACAAGAGTACTAGTAGAGACAGCGAAGAATTGTAAGAATAAAGCAATTGGAGAAACTATCAGAAATGATTTTTATATGGACGAGACTCCATAGTAGATTGTCAACAAAAATTAAAGAAGTATCTCGAGAGTTAGCAGAAGCTGGGTTCAATCTAAGGAAATGCATTTCGAATAAACCAGAAACTATAGAAAAAGTAGAGAATAGCGATGAAAATAAATTTATTACAATCGAAGTAAATGAATCCATTAAAACACTACGACTTCAATGGGAGCCCTCAAAAGATGACTTTAAATTTAAAGTAAATGTTAAAGGGTCAAACAAAATAAACAAAAGACAAGTAATATCTATACTTGCAAAAATTAGGCTGTCTCCAGTTACAATTATATGAAAATTGTTTATACAGAAATTATGGCTAACATAGAAAGATTGGGATGAAGAGCTAAGTGTAGAAGATACAAACGTATGGAATCTATATAAAACTTAACATTAACTTAACATTACTAAAAGAAATTAGGATCCCAAGATGGATCCAAACAAAAATGATGCTGCGAATCCAGCTGTATGGATTCGCAGATGCATCAGAGAAAGCGTAATCAGCGGTAGTTTATGCAAAAGTGGGTAACTCAATTACAATTATAGCTAGTAAAAGTAAAGTGAACCCAAAGAAAAATAGGAAGATAATACCAATATTAAAACTATGCGCAGCACATCTTTTAGCGAAGTTAATAAAAAGAATAAATGACTCAATAACAGAAGCAACAGAATTACAAGCGTGGAGTGATTCTACAATTACGCTAGCTTAGATTAAGAATAATACAAATAAAGATAAATTTATCTGAAAAAGAACTGACGAAATAAAGAATATAAATATAAAATGGAATCCCGTTAAATCAGAAGATAATCCAGCAGTTGTAGCCTCAAGAGGTATCTGTCCAAGCGATCTCAAGAATTGCAAAATTTGGTGGAAGGGACCAGAATGGCTAGTAAAATCTGAAGAAGTGTGGCCTAAGGATAAAATAACAGAGGAAAATGAAATAGTAAATACAGTATTATTTAAATATAAAAACAGCATTATACAGAATTTAATTGAAAAATATTCTTGTATACAAAAATTAGAAAGGATAGTAGCACATGTACTACGATTTATTACAATCAAAATTGATAAAAAAGTTTTTCCACCGCACTTAACAGTGAGTGAACTGAGAAAAGCAAGAATAATGTAAATTAAGCAAGAGCAAGCAAATCAATGTTTGACAGAAATCAAGTTTCTACGACAGAAAAGGAAATTTAGACGAAAAATAAAATGCTAGGCCTTAATCCATTTTAAGACAAACATGGCATGTTAAGAGTAGGTGATAGGTTACAAAATTCAAAGGCAGAATTCGAGGTAAAACACTCAACCATCTTAAACAAAGGCCACATATCCTTGCTGATAATAAAAAGAGCACATAGTGAAAAGCTGCCCCGGGGAATCAAGTTAATGCGGAATTATATCCAGAAAAAATACTGGATATTCGGATTAAGAAACTCGTTAAACAAATACCTTAAAGAATGCGTTATATGTACCAGATATAGACAGCACACGTAGAACAAATCATGGGAAATCTACCAAAGCATAGAATAACAGGATCTTTTCCATTTTTAAATACAGGAATAGACCATAAAGGGCCGTATCACATCAAATGCTCAAAAAATTGTGGACAAAAAACATATTAAGGATACATAGCAGTATTGGTATGTATGACCACAAAGGCAAAACATTTAGTGATTTAAGATCAGACGCTTTTCTAGCTGCCTTGAGAAGATGTATAGCAATGCGCGGAAAATAACGCGGAAAATACTCCTATAACGGAACTAACTTTGTAGGCGCCTCAAGGAAACTTGATCAAGAATTCTTAAAAACAATATATGAAA
>JAWNMO010000316.1:0-30312 GCA_035043915.1 Drosophila paramelanica | reverse complement strand
TAAGAACACAAATTTAGTAATGTTGTTCTTGTGATGGTTGAGATGATTTTTGCCATAGGGGAAAGAAACGGCGTCAATCAGCGGCTCAAACTAGTTTTGTTTATAGTGGTTGATTATAATTGTAATTTAATTTTTTTCTACATTTTTCCACTTTGATACTCTCAAGTGTCGTGCGTTTGTGTGTAAGTTAATAAATTTATTTATTCCTCTATCAAATTCGATTAAAAACACAATATAGGGATCTAGCAGGTTATAGGAAAAAGAGGACAGATAATCTTCACATGGACTTGCTTAGGACTCCGTCTCGAATCGACCGTTTTTTGTGTAATTACTTTGGTCTGTTTGTGTGAGCCAATTGAACTTATTGGAACGGTAATCGCGAAGTCATCGTTACAGCTTGGCTGTAACGGATTAGAGACGCTTCAGTTTATTAAATTCTCTCGCAAGCATTCAAATACCTAATTTTCTTGACACTATAGCATGTGATCAGGTGTTATGCTTCAAGTCAAACATTATGCAAGAATTAAAATTTCCTTTTAATTAATTTCCATTGAATATAATATATGAAAAAAAACAACGATAACTTCATCCATAAATATTGACAAAAAAATATAGAAAATTTTATTATATTTTGCTTATGTTCCACAATCCCACTTATGTATGTAATGCATTTTATCATTCATTAGAACCAAAATTTGCCGAACCCTAACGAACTAGTTGCATACTTAAAAGTACATTTTCAAATAAATAAACAGCAATGCATTTGCTGCATACTTAAAAGTACATTTTCAAATAAATAAACAGCAATGCATTTATGTAACTACATATACCTAATACCCGGTATTATGGTAAAAATGATTTATATTTTTTTGAAACATAGTTGCTGCCTCATCATCGATATTAATTAAGTCGTTAGTTACCGAAACCAATGCCTCCGAATGTGCAATAGTTTTGGAACTTCTGTTTAAGCAGTCACTCACATAAGCACTGTCATCAAAAAGTACTTTATCCTTTTTACTTTGGCTTCTATTACATAAGTTAAAGGCATTTTTCTGACTGATTTCGATTGCATCATTATTTTCTATTCTGTTTTCAGGATCATTTACTGTGTTGGTACAAGATTGATGACAGTTATCACACGAGTCTTTATTTGTAGGATTAGCGCACTCTGAGTGATTTGAATTTGGCGACGAAGACGGTTCATATTTGCGGGGACGACCCCGAGATAAGTGTCGTCTTTTAATAAATTCATTGTCATCAACCATCCAAAAAGAGCCAAAGTCATCTTCGTAACGTACAAAACATTTATGTAAAGATAAATTTGTTCGTATGGCATTCTAGAGTTCCATGCAAATTTTTTAAGAATAAACATATAATTAGAAGATAGAAAAATTTTTTAGAAGCCGGAAGCCATTTATAAGGTAAGCAATAAAATAAGATGGAATTAATAGCATTAAAAAGAATGCAATAAGATACACAACATAACAGTTTATATAAGTAAGGCTGCTCTAGTCGGGAGCGCCCGACAAGGAGATACTAAAAGTCTTGTGATCTGTCGTTACAAATATTTCAACCCCTTACATTCTAAATTCTAAACATAAATACGTATACATACATAAACATATACACACACAACCGCACGCTGCCAGTAGCACATTCTTCTTAATGGCTAAGCTTGGGCCCCACTATTTTAACTAAATTATTGAATGACTCTATACTCTCTACATACTCACAACGCCCCTTCACATTTTAAAGCTAAAACAACTAAATTTGTTATGAAAAATACTGGTAACCTCCCAAAAAGTATGACAACTTTATATTACGCCTTCCGAATCGCAAATGCATATATCTCATACAGTTTAAGAACTAGTCACTAAATGCGAAAGATAGAAATCACTATATTTTACGATCGATGAAAAAATTGCTCGGCCTTGCCCGCTCCCGCCAAATAACCAAAATCAATTTCATATGGGTCTTTAAATTTGAAAAATTGATTTTGGAAGTTTCCAAAATAAAATTGTACAATCTAGTCTCTAGCTCTAAAACTGTAGTAAATATAGTCATACCTGATTTGGGATATCAAGGTCACAATCTTTTGGGGAGGTATCTACGTATCAAGTTTGGGGATTCTAGCTTTAAAATTGTGGATTTTATCGATTGCGATTTTAGGGGTTATCGGTTTGCCACTCCCCCAGTGGGAGCACCCTAAAATCCTTAGCACTTTATCTGACGCGGGCACAGACGAGTATATATCAAAAATTTCAAGTTTCTAGATTCAATAACGACCAAAAAAACTGCGATCGTACGGTCAGACGGATGGACGGACTAAAGAACCGCAAGACGAACATTGCCCAATACCAATATACTCTTTTCACTTTGTAAGCAAATTTTAAAAATATACTCTTTTCACTTTGTAAGCAAGTTTTAAAAATAAATAAGAATGTTACAGGCGGGTGTTGCCGACTCCGTTGTACTCGTTCAACTCCGGCTTAACTAATATTGTTCATTGGGAAAATTGTTAATTGAAATTCCAAAATACTAATATGTTAATATTTAAATTTATTTAGTATTTACATTGGACCTCAAAATACTTAACGTTTTATCTGGCGCTAGTATACACGAGTATATATACAAATTATTAAATCTCTAGTGTCAATAGCGGCGAAAAAATTGCGTTTATACGGGCAGAAAAGCGGACAGACAGGTCGGATGAACGGACAGCTGGACGGACATTGCAGAAACGAGTAGAATACTTTTGTACTGAGTATAATAGTTATGTGTTTAATTTTTTGACATATTGAAAGAGTAAATCTAATTTTGCAACGCTTTTCGCAAAAATGTCCTACTCTGCGACACCTAATTAATGCAATTATGTAAATAGATGCATACTTCAAAAATATATAGTTGCAAACCAATTGAATTCAATTTAAAAAGATTGTTTTAAGAATTGTAAAGCTTTTTGCAACCAGCCTTGCGTTTTTCAAGTACTGATCAAAAATTCAGGCTCACCTCTGAAAAAAGCTTTGGAATCAAGTAAAAACGTTGTATTCAGACGTTAATCACTGCCTCTTTTTTTATTGAAAATTAAAGAAGGTGGCATTAAAAATTTGGGGTATCGAGTAATTGGTGATTGGAAATTGATAATTGTTGAAGGTGGGGGTTTTTATTAGACGTATCCAGGATATTGAGCTCCTTATCTAGCTATCTGCATACAAAATTGTGTAAATCTAGGGTCCCCAGCTTCATCTTCAAACAACATTTTGTGCCTTTACCCATAATTGTGAAAAATATTTACATTTTCTCCTCTCAGTGTACACTTTATCCTGAGATAGATATATCGATATACGAACGGAAGGACGGACAGACGAAAGGACGGACGGAAGGACGGACGGACGGATGGAAGGACGGACGGACGAAAGGACGGACGGAAGGACGGACGGAAGGACGGACGGAAAGACTGACGAAAGGACGGACGGACAACATGATTGCAAAAACCCAATATACTAATTTTACTTTGTAAAGGAGAATACAGATAAGTTTTCCAGCTCTTAATGTGGTTGATGTATTCAGATGTATGTACATACGAGCAGAAGGACAAGCAGAAGTACGGACATGACTGAATCGACTGGGCTGTTGATCCTGCACATGATTAATATATGCTTGATGCGGTCGGAAATGCCTCCTTCCTTAAAATTTTTTTGCAAAAATTAGTTTACTCATTTTTAATTGGTTTAGGTCATAATTATAATAAGCGTAAATATAAACGTTATTTCTAAACATATTATTACTCAAACAAAAAATTATTTTTATAGTTATTTAGTTCTTATATAGGCTTCTAATTTGTTTTCAAAATGAATGGCGAAATCTCTCGAACTGGCACCACGCGGGTGCCAGCCGGGCAATGGAGCAAACTGGAAATATCTAGTGTCAGTAGCACGTCCACCGCGTAAGGGACTGGTCACACCTCTTCCTTGGTCGGATTAGTTGTAGGCATTGTATAGCAACTGTCACACCACACAGAAGTGCCCAACCATTGAGGGGAATACTATAATCGACACGGACTCGGATTGCGACTGGCGAACGCATCACGACGAAAGCTGAAGCATCGCTTCTTTCTCTTGTCCATGACGTTTCCAGAACCCCTAGTAAGGCTGATGATGGAGAGATGGAATGCGAATGCACAATCCACAAGGCTTAGAGCAGTGGCAAACTGCCACCAGACGACAAAAACATGGTCCTGCAAATCAGCAGGGAGGTCGAGGACATGCTATACCCGAGATTTGGGAGGATGGCATGGGAAGTACGTACCTAAGTCCCAAGAAACGCCACCCCAAGAACAATAATAAGAACACACCTTGCCTTCAATCCATAGCAGACATGGTAAGGTCTGAAGCTGGAGAAATCTGTCAATAAAGCAGCCCCCAACGATACGCTTGAATCTTTGAAACAAGAAAAGCTAGACTTTAATTTTTCGCAATTAGGATTGTTAATGGCACGCGTAGATACAGTTTGCTTCAAACGATTGCTAGCTCCTATTATTTTTCCAAAATCGTCAAAAATCTACGACAATCTCACATTTTTAATATTATTTTTTATGAATATGAGAGCTAGTGACATCAATATTGGTTCAAAAGTATATTTGTATGTACTTGCTTGCTTCTACTTGATTTGTGAAGTTTGTTTTTTTTTATCACATGCGTTTTTAATTTCTTCCGTGTTTGCATGAAGTTAGTATAAATATTTTTGATAACAGCTGCGGTTATCCAAATAGGTGTTTGCGACTTGAGCGATCTTACTTATTAGTATAGTGGCTTTATAGAGCCTACTGCAAGAGCCTTATATTTAGCCTCGGTGCTGCTAATGGCTATAGATAAATGCTTTTAGCTCTGCCACGTGATGTCACTGCCCTAAAGTGAAGGTACGTACATCCAGTGTAGGATCTTCGATCCGTGTTGTTTCAACTTTTATTGGTTTTTTATATTGTTGTAGAATGTTTATTTGCCTGATTTCCACCATCCAAAGCGTGAAATTTTCCAAGGTGTTCGGCACGCTTCCTATCCGATTTTTTTTAGCAGTTGCTGCTCGTACAGCTATGATTGTTGGTGATCCTGTTCCGACTCTCTAAATTTGGCATCCGAGAAAGTGATGTATTGGACTTTTGTTTACAATCTGAAATGCTCTTTGCCAATAATGTTTCGCACATGCATCCAATCGTCTAATGATTGGTAAGTAGCTTGTGATGAAAAAAACTTCCATAACAATTAAATTATAAACCAAGGACATCTTAAGTCTTAACTACAATTTATTTAAGAAGAACACAATTAAGTTTAAATAAATCTAAAATCTTACGTTCTAATTATAATAAGTATATAAATACGTATTCTTAACAATTACCAAGAGTTGGGCAAGAGTTGTTATGTTGTGCTTACAATGCCACCGACTGATAACACTTTTAAGATCACTAAATGCGCACTCGGGGTCAATGTAAGCTCAGCTATTAGCTTGTAGCTAATGGGCGCTGTTTTGAAAAATCAGAAGAGTAATTTTAAAGTTGAACGGAGTTTTACCACCAAACTAATGAATCCTTCCCTCTTTCCTAGGTATTAAGAAGTTGGACTGCACGTGCCAATCGGACAATTATCGATTCCGGACTGACTTACTGACGTGTTATTGGCAAATTGATTATTTGGCCAACCTAGGCTAAGTTATACTTCTTCCACCCATAATTCTCCTACCGACGGAGGCATCTCGGCGCCGTATACATATCTCAAATTTTTCTTACCGACGGAGTTAATATCCTTATACCTAGCCATTTTGATGCCGGACACGAAGATACAATTCTTTCACACTTCTCCTGCCGACGATGTTGATTTCTTCATGCTTCATTTTATTGCTCGAAAAGAAGTTAAATAAGCATACCTGTCTTTGTAAACTAAGGTCGCTCTCAAGTCATATTTTCTTTTTAAGCGCTATATTCGTTCAACATGGCCTTCTGCAACTTTGTAGTGTGATCACTTGCTAGTGCTTATGCATTTTACAACTTATTTTTTTATTATGTTCACATTGCCGTCAATTATTGAGACTGTTCCATGACATTCTCTCCGTTTCAGTTTTGTCACTCTTTTTTCACCGTTGCCTGCCAGGCTAACTGTACTTACCGCGAAGAAAACGGGTAACATCTAGTGTCACATGTGCGTCTACTACCTCGGGGGTGCAGTGTTTAGCAAACAGCAATTAACGGTATCCTCCGACAGCTTCGGCAAGTCAGAGGCACAACGACCCGATCAAGGGACCGAAAAAATAAAATCAATATGGAAGCACAGAAGGAAGCAACTAGGGTAGGGCGGCGGAAAGTGGGCACAGGTAGTTTATTTGTTATGCAAAGTCCAAGGCACACGACGGTCAAGTTTGTTTTAAATAATTGATAACTAGTGGTTTTCTAAAATCGATAAAAATCTATAACAACCGATAATTTTTCAGAGCTATGGGTGCTAGACACACCAAATTTGGTTGAAATTATTATTTTTTTATGATATAGACTCTTAAGAATCAGTTGTAAAAATGTCATCAAGATTGATTAAATCAAGTAAGAACGTTGCACTCTGGTGTTACACTCGCTTACGTTCTTAATTATTATTATTATTTTAACAAATTATTGGTTATTTTGTAATTTGTCTGGTGCTGGAGGTGGTGGTGGGTGACAGTGGGGGTGGGGGATCGTCGCCCCACTTTTGCATCGATTTTTGAAGAAGGTGACCAGTTATCTACCCTCCAGATTTGGTCACTATAGGTTTAAAGCTGTGGGAGATAGGCATAGGCATATGCGGCAGGGCAGGGTCGCTTTAGGTCACATGTAGTCTTAAAACATGTAGTCTTAACACTCTGCTGAGTTTCCGATGTCTCAAAGTTGCGTTGTGTGGGGACATTTGCAAAATGCACCGTTTCCGTTCAAAAATTGTGTAGTCAAATTGTGTATAAATGCGTTTTGAAGCAAATGCAGTTGTCGTTGTATACATACATACATACAATAGCGCAGATTCAAAGGCTTACTGCTGGTATCATGTAGAACCCAGTCGATATTTTGACATGGATGTACACCCAGGGAATTACGAGTCTCGTAAAATATAAAGAGTATGACATAGGTTTATAAAATTAGATGCTGTTGCAGATTTTTATTAATTTTAAGAAATCGGTGAAGGTTATCGATAATTTAAAACAAACTTGATCTGCGCGTGGTATAGGTAGTCCTAATTCGATGTCTTCACCTCTTACAGTTTCCCATATCGATGCGTTCATACAGACGGGCGGACGGACGGTCAGGCGGACATGGCTAAATTGACTCGGCTGTTAATACTGATCAATAATATCAATATACCACTACCCATTTCCAATGAGTTCGGGGTCGTAGCCGAAAATTCTGATACCGATCTTTTAAGGAGGTGACCAGTTATCTACCTTTGAAACTGGGCGATATACAGATTATTGTGAATTGCTAGGCCGGAAAAGAGGGATTGTTGGCGGTACATTTTTCTATAACGTCTGCGTGAGCTTTCCGTATTCCAATTTGGAGACTTAAAAAGCGTGGGAGATATAGCCATTTTTGATCTTTTAGGACGTGATATTAAGATCGGTATCATTGAGGGAGTTCACCAGCTATTTTTGTACAACTTGGTGGCTCCACCTCTAAAATTAAGGAAAATATTCACCTTTTATCGATTTGCAGCATATACATGGTATCTAATTGCAAGCCTCACAGTGGGCGTGACAATGTGTCCGAAATTTCAAGTTTCTATTTTCAATAGCGCCGAATAAAGTTGCGTTTTTTCGGACAGACGGACAGCCGGACGGACGGACAGTATGACGGACGGACAGTATGAAGGACACTGCACAGGCCCAGTATACTAATTACTTCCTGAACGAGTAAAAAAAATTGGTCATACAAGGGAATTAAGAACTGGACGCACACGGCTAGATTGATTGTTTATTTTGATTGGGAGGTGGATTGATTTTTATTGTTATGTACATATGCATTAAGGTACTGAAAGTCCTTAGAATATGTTTTTATAAATAGAAATTCGAGAAAAGAATGGATGCGAAAAAAACTATTTGATCAAATTTCACGTACCCAAAATTTAATGCTATAAAAAAATTATTATCCATTGAGCTTTTTACACCTGCTAAATTATTAGCAGCAGCAGTTGTACGTTGTGGTCGCCTTTTGTAGAATTCTATTTCATCTACTGTCCAGACTGCGCCTTTTACATTTTCAACGCGCATAAAACATTTATGAAGAGATAGATTGTGTCGAACGGCATTCTAGAGGTATGCACGTAGTTTATATTATATTAATAATTTACATATGTAGTAAAGTTTAAATCATGGAAAATCGATATATCATTAGGGTTAATGTCAACACTGTTTCTTTTCATTTACATATTAGCAGAAAACATGTGAAAAGACGCTAGGTGGGATTACCCGACTAGGAGATATCCTGAACCCTGTGATCTGTCTTTATAATCTTTTTAAAACCTTTGCTTTCATACATACAAGTTAACATATGTGAATAATAAACAACTGAATTGGGTATGGGCACTATAATACAATGTAATGCTGACCAAGATTTGTTCACTGACTCCGTTGCCCGCAGTCAACTCGTATGCGTAATATAAGCCTTGCATGGTTAGCGCCGTGCACGGTATCGGAATTCTACAAATACCAGAGCAAAGTACGATAAAAAAAACTGTCGGGGTCAGCTCATGCAGCGAATTCAGTAACGTCGTGTTCTGCAGGGAGGCGATTGCTAACACATGCGTCCAAAAACTGCATGCTGGAGTCGAGCCACACTGCAATTCTTAACCGAACCACCTGGGCCCATTCCCCATAGTGAAGGCGGGCGTCATAGTCATCAACGACCGTATCTCGTAACATTCGATCGCGTCGCCCATTTAAAAGGCACTAAATACGCCTATTTCAACGGTGCCCGTAAGCACCGTAAGTAAGCAACAAGCAAAGGAGACAGAAACAAGCAATCCGCAGTATGGTGCTCAAAGATTTCGTCATAACCGAGGACGGCTCTGATTTAAAAAGTGGAGTAGTTAGCAAAAGCAGCTGAGTTGGGCACTGTGGTTTATTTTGTTTATATCGATATTTGGGGCGATTGGGGGAGAACCGAAATCGGAAATATGTAAAATGTTCCTATGCTTTACGAGAACATATTAAAACAAATTTGGTGGCTCTAGCTTTTATAGTTTGGGAGTTATGCTTAAAAACCAAATTAAAAAAGAGATACATATCGATAATAAGAAAACGCAGAGTTATCGATCTATTGAAATAAACTTGATCTATATAAAGTATACATGCTTTCTAACTTTTGTAGTCTCTGAAATCGATGCGTTCATACAGACAGACAGACAGACAGACGGACACACAGAAAGACGGACAGACAGACGGACTGACAGACAGACGGATAAACAGATGGACAGGCAAATAGACAGACAGACGGACATAGCTAAGTCGGCTCCGCTGGCGATGCTGGATAATAATATACATACTTTATGGTATCGGAGATGATTCCTTCTGCCTGTTACATTCAATAAACCCTTTATTAGCCATTTTTAATGGGTTCTAAAACAGAAAAATGTTCAAAGTAGTTTTTTATCATGGTGGTGGCCATGTTTACCAGAAAGAGTAGGTTTTGTGAAGCATCACAAAATAAACAATTAAAAATGTTGGAGGGGCTTTACCAGCTGCGTGTTTGAGAAAAAATTTTAGCAACATTTGGTGACTTTAGCTTAAAAACTGCGGGAGACATAAGCATTTCCGACTCGGAGGTCTGGGCTCTTGCGGCCGTTCAAGTGAATATGGACGAGTTATTGAGGTCGCAACCTTAACCAGTAACCAACAAGAATAGGTTCAGAAGCGGCGAAAATTGGTATTTATTCGGACAGACGGGCGGACGGCCAATCGAACAGACGGATGGACTGACAGACGGACAGCAAGACGAAGGTTGCAAGATTTGCTTTTCGATATAAAATCTTCATACGTAGATTTTGTATGTAAGTATGCATGTTCGAAAAAAGACTGCTAAAGAACGGTCGTAGTTTTGTATCAAATCAATCTTTTTCTAAATGTTAGACGGCGTTTACTTAAGATTAGAGGGTCCAAATTGCGGCTTAAGTTGTTTAAGCTAAGATATATGGGATCGTTTCCTTCTCATGATAAAGACGTAATTTATGAAACTAGAACTCTTTTAACAAAATCAGCTCTACACGAGGTAAAAATGTAGGGTCGATAGCACATTCCGCTCAAAATCTGATTCAGCACATAGCAGAACGGTATTTTCAGAATCTAGAGCTTTGTGCGTAAAGTGTGAAATAAATTTTTATTGGGATTGAATGTACTTTCAACCCTATATTTTTACCTCTTGTAGATTTTGTTTAACATGATATAACGCCAAGTTTGAAAATGACCTTAAATAACTAAAGCAACTGGTCAACGTAATTCTTAACGCTATTTCTTTTTATACTTATCAATAAATATACATATTTGTTCAAGTACCTTCCAAGTTGCTGCATTTCTTCGGAAGTAACAAAATGTATTCTGGAACCAATTATATATTTCATTTAGTGTCAACTGCTTGTCAGGTGAATCAATGATAGCCTTAGGTTAAATAAGGAAAATTTTAATTAGTATCTAATATTTAACTTTCGCAAAATTTAAGGTATATTGAGCAAAGTAAATTAAGACTTATATGCCCCAAAATAAAAACTGATAAACAATCCAATCCGTCGGTCAGTCATTAACATATATAATAAATAGAAAAGGTCCAGTTATTTAAAAGGAGAAACTTTGAAGGAAGTGTTTCCATATTGTCAAGGTAATACTTTTTGATCATATATTGTAAAATAATATATTGATTTTAGATGGGTGTTCGTCTGCCCGTGTGAACTTTATGTTTTCGGCAATATTTAAGCTTGAAACTTTGGACATGTACTCATGCAGTATAAAAAAATAATTTCGATTATAATTTTGTTGATGACCCCCTTTAAAGATCGAGCCAAAACATTATGGTTAATTAGTATTCGACTTGCCTTTAACTACATTAACTTTGCTTCATTCGTGATAACAGGCCGAATGTTTTTGGGCTCGAGAAAAAATTCATCAAAGACCACAATTTTGTGCTAAATTCTCCGGAAATATTTAAGTTATGCAGAAAAAGTTTTTCGATACGGAAACAGGCTTGGAATACATTTGACTTAATATTTAGAGTTGATCATCAATAATCGACATGTCAAATTTATCTTGATATATATGTACATAAACCTAATCTACTTACTTGTCTTATAAGAGAAGCATATGTGAATGGCGGTCGAACGTCTGCGTTTTTATAAAACTCTCTATTTCGTTGTATTTCTGTAAAACAAACAAAAAATGCTTATAAATATGTACACTTTGTCAAGAATGTGTTTAGACAAGAAGAAAAATTTACATTTAAAAAAAAAAAAATGTTTCTTAATTTTTTTATATATTATTTTGATTGTTTATTTTTTATTAAAATTAGTATAAAAAAATAACAAAATTCATTATATTTTTAGAGTTCTAATAGTAAAAAAACAAAAAACATAAATTTTTTTGCTGGGTAAAAAGTGTTTTGACAAATATTTTTCGCCAAAATAAAATCGGAGCAGTTTAGCAAAAAAAAAATGCAATACTTTTTATGGCCACCTTTGGCTGTGCTGACAACCTTTAATCGTCGTGGCATGGAATTCATTAGGTTTTCAATATCAAAAGTCTCGGAAATAGAAGTTTTTAAATCTGTTCGAGACTTTGGATAACGGTCATCTTTTTGTTAAAAAATGCCCTTTATTGTGGTTAATTACTTATTTTACTCTTAAATATAAAAAAAAATAAATAAAAATACATACTTCTAACATAATTGTAAATAAACAGAAAACCGTTGGTGAGCTTAACAAGGGTATTCTATATATTTCTTTACAAAATCAAAAGAGATAAGGTGGTACCGACTGTGGTATTTTGAAAAATTGCAAGTATAACAGCGTGCTAAACTTAGAGCTACGAGTTTAGGGCGACGCAAGCAAAAGTAATATCGATATTATTCAGTGAAAACAGTACAAGATCCTGAGGATACTGACTGGGTTACCGTGGTACCTCCACAAAGACCAGAACAACAACCTTGTAAGCAAAAAAAAAACCAAGAAGTCGTAAATGATGTCCCATTTTTAGAGATAGAAATAATCTTTTTGCTTTCTTAAGATTCAGATCTGGGGACTAATTGCCAAACTGGGGCATTGCCCCATACTATGTTTTGCATTGTCACATACGGCAGCCTACCGGCGTATAGCATAGTCGATACATTCTAGTTTTCTGCATCGCTGCTTTAAAAAATTGGCGATTTGGGGTCATCATTGACGTTCTAACAACCTGGTCATACTAAAATGCGAAGCATGAAGGCACTGCTCTACTGTGCTTGGAAATTTCAATGTGACTACAAGCTAGTCAAAGCCAAATAATCCAATTCGAATTTCTCCGTTTAAACAGCCCAGATAACTGTTGCAAGGCGCGTTTGATTGAGAGATAAGATTGTAACGCCTGAGACCGCTCATTGGTCATTTTCTATGGTTTCAGGGCATAGCAAGTAGGTTTGTTGAAGGATACAATTTTGCTGTTACCCAGTATTATTGCTAGTGTCTAAAGTAAAGGTGTAGATTTGATAAATAAATGTGATGTCTTTGAGATGGTCAATCAGTCATTCATGCATGATTATCTTCAAGAACTTTCTTTTATCAACCCGGTCACACTTTGCTGTGTCTTAGGGCACTCCAGAATTAGCAGCAACGAGGTTGCGATTGAACTAGCTAGGCCGATTCCGCCGATTCGTAGATCTGAACCTTTTTGTGGGTTGAGATTCGCATCTGCCAAAAACTTGATAGATGAATGGCGAAAGGAGAAACAGAAATTTACTGTTCAACGACACCTGGGTTACGACAAGGTAAACTAATAGTATAAGTAGAAAGACATTAAGCCATTTGTAGGGCGGGACTACGGCTATTAGTGGCCTATCTCATGGCAAACCACGCAGTCAAGTACCATCTTTACATAATACGTATACAGGATGGCGAGACCAAAAAGATTGTATGATTGTCTATTATTTGGAATATGCCGAAGTATCTATGTAAAGTTTTTGTTACTTTAGTACCGATCGGAAATTCTCTTTCATAAGCTAAGAAGAGCGTCTGTGTCCCCATAGGGAGATCCAGACACTATCCAACTGGCTCTGTCAAATCTTTCGTAGTAACGGTTGATTGGCATAATAAACTTTTTAATACCTTACTCACCATGTTGTACATCAAGTCCCGCTCTTTCAAGCATGTATGGTAGGCCTAAAAATAGATATAAGAAGCACAAAAATCATTGTACGAATCTGTCAAAATATTTGAAAACAATTATTTGGATAATAATAAATAAATAAAAAATCGATGTTTTTATTTTATGAGCTCGTATGCAATAAATACTTTGTGGTGACTAAACGGCAATATGCTTATTTCGCTGTTTAAAACAATCCAATGAACTTTTGCTTTTCAATCAAAAGTTTTTTAAATATGGGAAGTAACAGACAAACTAATTTACAAAATTCTTCATGTACGATGACCTGGAAGACTAGAAGTCGCGCTACATCCAATAGTTGGTAAGATTTAAATGACATTTGAAAATGCCTTTGAAAATACTCTTAAATTCTTAATCATGAATACAGGTCAAATCAAAAATCGATACGTTCATTCGTATACACGTACGGACGGACAGCAAGACGAACATTGCACAATCCCAAGTTTTACATACACACAAAATTTCGGCACTTGAAAAGTGAGGTGATTACCAATTAAAAACATTATATAAGGCATATGACTATTAATGGTTTGATACCAATTTTTTTGACTCTAGCTTTAAAATTGTGCAAATATGGAACGCTTGTCGATTCGAACTGTCAGGTATGACGGTTTTTTGGTTTATGGTTTATGCGGTCGTGGCCAATAAATTTCTTCTTTCTTCCTCTACCTAGTCAAAAGATTCACTGAACATGTCATCAGCGTTAACATAAGAAACTCAATAGCCCCGAAGCTTCTCTCAGACTCACAACTTGCATATCGGAAAGGTACACAGAAACGGCCGTACATTCCATTGTTGCAACCATCGAAAAATTTCTTGATAACAAGGGCGATACCGTTTTCTCATTTTTTACCCATTTTAAATCGGTTCAGGGTATAAAAATATTACATCGTATATTTGCCATATATCTGCACTGCTTTAGAATATTATGGACAAACAAATTAATTTAATATAACTGTCATTTATAATTAATATTTTAATTGTAATGTGATACTTACCGCCAGTAACAGAGAAAGTACTTTTATCGTGGTTTCTTTTTTTTATCACCGATAAACTATTTGAGTTAACAATAGGTAGATTAACAGAGCTGGGGGAATGTGATCGGTAAAGAGCTCGAGCTACATTATGAATCACGATTGGCGATGTTCCACTGCATAAATTCATTTCATTTCCAGAACTGTCCTACAAAAAAAAAAAGAGTAATTTTAAAATATATATATATATATATCAACCATATAAAGCTCATTAATATTTAAACCAACAGCCCAATAAGATATCTAAGGAACCGGTATATAAATGATGTATTATGTTTGTTGGATACGTCTAGATGATACTTTGAACCTAGCACTGCACTCATACACACAAACGCACGGCACTCGAGGAATAATGAAGTAAACAAAATTAACAAAAAAAAAAAACTTGAAATAATAATTATCAACGAAAAAATAAAGATTCCACACCGGGAGTCGAATTGCTGACCATACAGCTTCAGCCGCACAGCCCTTACCGACTGCACTAGAGTACCATTTAATTTGCTTATGATATATCATAACTTATACATATACAAGGAAAGCGCTAGACAAAATTCTGAGTTTGTCATAAAATGATAAAAATTAATAATAAATATCATCGACAAAAAAAAGTCGAGATAAATCCCACACTCCCCCAACGCGGATTTGAACTCACCGACTATAAGCTTTAGCTGCAAAACTTTTACCGACTGCGCCGCAATACTATTCGGTTTTATTGTGTGAGCAAGGTGCTATGAAAGTGTTTGATTTGGCCATTAGACTTGATATGTTACGTAGGCAGGTTTGCGACCTTGATGCCAAAATTATAAACAAGAAGGGTATTTATCATTTGGGAATTTAGAGCTAATTCGTATTCTCATCTTTGCTTCAAGAAAGAATTTTATAAGCTGCAGTAGTGGAGCCTTTAAAGCTTCAATGGATCGGAATTGGATTGGTTGCACTATTGCAAACTTAAAAACTCCTTCACACCGGTCAGAAGAATTTTTTGTCCGTTGAGAAAATTTCAATTAAATGACTGTCATATTTTGCTTACGTACAGACTCTACAATTCTGAACAACAACCAATATAGTCTTTCACTTCGTTAACGAGTATAATAATAAATACACTGTGTGGCGCTTGGCTAATGCTCCCCTTTCACAACTCCATTTTCATGATTGAGGACTAGTTGGGAAAATGTATATTGACCGGGATATACATCCCAGTATAATCGGGTCGACATTTACAAAAAATATAAATACACTTTCCTTACGCTGTCTTCGGAATCGTTCGTGCGATCATTACCCGAGGTCTATACCGCAACCACGCTCTAAACAACAAGTGGGGATAGCGTACAGAAAAAACTTTTTTACGACTAGAACAATTGTTAGTTCAAGAATTTTTCGCGAACAAGGTCGCTATAAAGTCACGACCAATCATTTTGGAGAGCGATACTCAAAAGTCGGCGTGGAATGCTTATCGCGAAAATTATGTATCTACAGATTTAATTAAAACTCACTCTACGTATTGGGCTCTGGTTCACTGCACTACTCCCTTTTATACTCGCTAAATTACAAAGTTTAATAATAATAAATTGCAGAAATACCTTTCTATCGATATTCGACGGCGCTAAAAGCTGTTTGGATAAATATAAATGATGCATCATGGCTTGCAAGCGGTCTCTTTCCTTTTGCAGGTGCGATTCCAATTGGGAAACAACTTGCATTTGTACACGAGCTTGGGCTGTAGATCGGTCATCTAATGCATGTTCCAAGTTAAGATGCCTGTTAATGAAACAATACTTATTATTATAAATTAGAAATAAATATATTAAATATAAAAACTTTGAAAAACCTAAAAGCATATATAAAATGTTTGGTTTGACTGACAGATTGATGACGAATGATCAACATTTATATGGTTTATAGAGTAAATTAAGTGATTTACATATTATGAGTCAATAGACTTAACAGTGTTTTTATTTTAAATTTTATTTTAATCTGAAAACGAGCAGTCGGTTTTTCCAACCAACAACAAACAAGAAGCACCAAAGCCTGCCTCAACAACCGACCTCGTATCAACTCCTGCTGAATTTGAGCTCGTTGTGAACTCTAACGAGTCAAACAATTAAAGAAGTTAAGACCCTAACACCGACGTCACTGCACGGCATTGAATATGTATGCGTTAATTTACAGTGTATTGGCTTTTGCTGCCGAAATTTAATTTTGGTGATTTTCTTGCGCCGAAAAACTTGTTATACTTGTGCACGAAATGAAACTTGTATATTGGGCTTGTGTAAAGTCTCAAATCGCAAATCGATGAAAGGTGAATATTTCTCAAAGCTTATAGATAGAGCTTCCAAATTTGGTGTATAGATAGCTGGTGACCCCCCCAATAGATTGCAACCTTCAGATCCCACGACCACTAAAACGCCCCTAGCGTCCTGCCCTAAAAAATGGAAAATGCGTATATCGTCAGAGTAATTGCAAAAACCGATAGATCTAACGCAAAAATCGATAACACGTGTATATATACTCAATTTTTTAAGATAAAGCGACCAAATTTAGTATGAAGATGACAGGTGATGTCCCCTCAGTCTCAGCCTTATTAGAGCGCCCCTAGCGCCCGCCCTACAAAATTGGAAATGCCTACCTCCCACAGTGTTTAAAATGCAGCCACCGAATTTGGGACATATATAAATGGAAAGCTGCTCCAGACGGTTTAGGAAAAATTTTCTGGACACGAAGCCTCTATCCCACTCCCACCCCACAAACCGCGAAAATCTATATCTCGCATAGTTTTCAATATTAGGTCAGCGTATTGAATTATCCTCGGTACTGGGTAAGCTATTCTCCGGCGAGATGGCTCAATAGCTCCGGTCTTCAAAAAGTCCTCCACCTGCTCGTCGATGGCAGTTCTTTGGATAGTACCGCTGCGTTATCGGCTTTTCAGCTCTAATCGTGCTTGTATGTTCAGCTATATGCCAGACCCCTTGTAATTTGTTAAACCACGCTTACTCCGTTACAAAGAATTCCCGCAGGTTGGGCTCCAGATTCTCGGAACAGATGTCCCCTTTCCCCGTCTTCCCCTTCCTTTCAACGTCGTCGGCTGCTATAACCGCGATCCTCTACACTCGCGCTCGAGGCACCTGAAGGCTTCGCACTAACCGGGAGTTACTCACGTTCATTACCTTACAAACGGTTGCCTCTCCCCGGCCTCATGTTTGACAGTTTCCCTCCTTCACATAGTTGCCGCGGTGATTCTTCCGCACCGGGACGCGAGACTCCGGTAAAGGGCTCATCGACGTACCACCGGGTCTGCTTCCGCCGGAGTCCCAACGGCACTACTTCTCCCCACCGGACGACCCATCTCTGGCCTAGAACTATTGCTATCGAATTCTTCAGAGATATTGGGTCGCCCATCCTTCGCGCTAAGGCACACTACTGTAATATCACTCTCCTATCACGCCTCAGCGTCCCGGCTGAATAGCCTATAGTAAAGTAGTGTCTACGCCAAGAAATATATCCCAATATACTTGGGTCCAATTTTACACTAAATTTGTTACCTAGACTCTATGTCGAAATTGACGGGCGGTGCGAACTAGTGTTATTTAGTCGAAGTTTTACCCAGTATACTCGGGGTCTAAGACCTTTCGGGCAATGACCGCAAATATTTCGGCTTTACCTCGACTGGTGTTAATTGAAACTAATTCGATTTGTTAATCTTACAATTCCTCAACGAGATATGCTTACGGCCAGGGTTCAAGTTAGTTGACCCTGGGTATTTGAGATGTTTCGGGGCGATGACCACAGAGTTTCATTTAATACCACGAGTAACGTCGGTTGATATGCCGGGATGCTCTGCTCAATATCTGTTAGACTTGTTATGTTGAGAATTAGTCACCAATCATACTTGGGTGTTCCTTTAAAGCGATGACCGCAAAAGTTTTAGCAATGCCACAACGGGTTCAACTAAAAGTGTTAATGCTAAAGTAATAATTCACTACTTATTGCTGCCGTATGCAGCACTGTCTATGTCTCCATTATTTGTCTTCTACATCGTTTTAGTCCCATACTCGTCACGCCACAGCCGGTTACTGTGGAGTACCGTTTATTTCCCCGCTACGCCAACTCTATTTTCTTGTTTTTTTGCATCAACAGATCTGGTTTGTCTATTTTGCAAAATATCAAAAAACTAAGCTTAAAAAATGTATATCAATTATAGAAAAACGATGAAAGTTATCGATGATTTGGAACAAACTTTATCTATGCGAGCTAGGAAGGCGTGTAAATTTTCACGGTTTACGTCTCTAGTTCTTATAATTTCTGAGATCGACGAGTGCATACAGATAGACGGATGGACGGACGGTCGGACAAAGAGATGTAGCGAAGTACATTTCGACTCAACTGTTTATACTGTTTTCGACTGTTTTGTGCAAAAATTTGTACAAAACCATTATATCCTTTCAGCCATTTTCAATTGGTTGGGATATACAAATTTGTAAGTATTTATTTGATAAGGTAACTAATAATAATGTTATTACAATATGTATAAAAGTAAAATTTTTATCACAACGTTAAATTACTTACTTTACAAATGAGGCAATATCATCCAAATCCACTTCACAACCAGGCCAGCGACATATACCATGTGCAAATAATGGATGATAATATTTGCGAATAGCAAAAACGTCGTGAATGTGATTATACTCATTGCTGTACATATCATTATCTTTCGCTCTAAGCAGCTTCTCAGCATCTGACAAAATATTTTTTTCTTGATCGGAAATAAAGTCCGGAAAACTGTAAAGGTTGATTTCACCACTGGGCGTCATTGTGTGCATTTGCTGACCTTGAGTTTGTTGTATTTGATTCCCAAACTCAGAAGCAAATACTGATTCCTCTAAGCTAGACGCTGGTGAACTAGACTTTACGACATGTGTCGGATATGACGCATTACTAGGAAACCCGTCTTTGTTAAAGCAATTATTGTTATTCGTTTCTGAATAAAAGTCCGAAGATATTGGCATATGGTAATGAGGCTTACTTGATATTTCTTTTTGGTTATGCTTATCTATTTGTGGAGCTACCTTATTGTCTTCAGAAAACCCGTCCTCGGGAATACGAAGCATAATAAAAAATCTGAAAGATACATAAAGTGTATAATTTATAAGAACAACTTTATTTTTATCATTTTAAGAATATAAAATAATTGCTTTATTTGTTTTCGCATCTTAAAAATGAGAATTATTGAAAAAAATTAACAACACTCGGTTGTTTATTTATGTACTAGAGGCTGTGAATAACTCAACTGGTTCAAACCCGGAAAATACAACCGATACCCGGAAAAGCACGTAAAGAAAAAACGCTAGTTACCTTATATGGATATTTTCTCCACAGACGGCAAATGCATTTTTATATTTGTAGACATTTACTAAGTTTGCCATGGTACAACTCATCGCATTGTCGCGTGATCATGAGGAGATACTAATATTATTTTCTCTATTCTTGTGCACCTGGGCCAGTGGTTTCTGGCATAGCAAAATCAATTTGACGGAATATTCTTACACGATCTAAGTGTCGGCAACATTCTCTCGCACCACAGAGATCCAGTTTTGAATGACTAATTTTGTGATTCGCCAACGTCTGTGGCACCATGGCACCACAGAGTTCCAGCTTTGATACCGTAATTGTTTTCAGCGGTACTACCCGCAATTCCGCAATCAATTGGAGCAAACCATGTACTTCTACCTCTACCAAAGCTTTAAATTCGAGTCAATGGAATTTAGAAAGCTGCACTTTCTCAAAACTGTTACAAAGATCATGCCTGGTAGGCTTAAAGAAAATCTTAGTCTTTGCGAATGTCAGTCCGAGTTGGTTATATAAACGGGATATAGTTGACAAAGCATTTTATTATTCTTTGGTTTCGAACTCGACTAAATGAACAACAGTTGATCCGACGCTGAGTTTCTGGCAAGTCCAATATTTAAATATTGTATTTTTGCAGCTTCAAACCAAAATGCAGTATATTTACGAATTGCAAATACATATTGAATCGAGTCTCTTTCAGGAATTACATCATCTTGGTAGAATTGTCTCCGTAGGACCGCGTTCACCTTCTAATGCCATCCAACTAACTTCTAAATGCATGGTAGCCCTGGAAGTAGCTTTATCTACCCAACACAGAAAAGCTAATAAAATAGGATTAATTGCGAAACTTGGTTGACTATCAGGTCTGTATGCTTCTGTGTTGGAAGCTACCAAAGCGGTGAGGCATGGTGAGTACCCTGACACTTGGGACTAAGTCGTTTATTTATGAACTCTAAACAGACAATGGTAAGGATAAAAATATTTGGAAAGTCCAAAGGATTCTGGATCTACAGACGACCGCGTTCGCCTCCTGGTGCTGTCCAACTAAGTCTAGACTTCAAAATGCATGGTAGCCCTGGAAGCAGCTTTATCTACCCAACACAGAAAAGCGAATAAAATAGGTAGGGCATAGTGAGTACCCTGACACTTGGGACTAAAGCGTGACAGGGTCAGCGAGCTGAGAAGTTATAAGACGAAGCTGAGAGCCAGCGTTCGTCATAAATTCATTAATAATGAATAGGGTTAAATGCTTTTGAACTAATGTAGCAGGTAGAAGGAAGCATCTCCCACCCCATAAAGTATTTAAATTCTTGATCAGCATCACTGGCCGAGTCAATTTAGCCATGTCTGTTCTATAATTTTTTCATTTTTTATTATTAATAATTACCGCGTTTTTGATACGAAATAATTGTTTAATACAAACCATTTCTATGCTCTTAATAAGTCCTAAACATTTCAAACCAATCATACATTTATTTCAGAAGAAAACAAGGATTTAGTTTCTATAGTGAGGGCTAGCGCAGCTGCCGAGAATAGTGAGCTCGGCGTGCATTTGTCTTGCAATTGGGTTGAAATGTTTAGGGTGCAGGGTAACTCCTAGTCAGACAGCCTAGACCTAAGCTTTACTCACTTGTTTGTTTTTAATTATAATAGTTTCGTAAAATAAACAATGTGTTGTGATTGTTGGAGAGATAAATATTACTGAAGGGAAATGACTTGCAACATATATGCTAATTTACATTTATTTTGTTAGTGAACAAACTTAGACAAAATTAATGCTTAGCGCCTATTCGGGTGTCGATGTCGTTCAATTCTTTTTGCTTTTGCTTATGGCATTAGGGAAAACTTGCAGCCGATATTGGAATTGCCGTGGGTCATTTTGAAAAACGATCAATGCACGTTAAACAGTATCGATTTTCACGTGGGACTGGCAATGGTCCAATGATATCGATATTGATATGTTCGAAACGCTGATCAATTGCACCGTAGTTTCCCGCTGTAAATTTCTTATGTCGTTGAATCTTGCATCGCTGGCATTGTGTATACATGCGCACAAAATTGCTGATGTCAGAAATTACTCGGTCTAATTGACGTCCCAGTAGAGCATTGGAGGGTTTAGTGGAGTAACCTTTTTCAGATTTCCGTGTTTTTGAGCCGACCCTGTAGTTTTGAATCTTTTTCCTGGGCCGCCCCGTAGTTAATTTCAGTGACTGTGTTGATGCGTGAGAGTAAGTCTGCAACTTCGTTGTCTTTTTCAGATACATGTCTGATGTCTGTTGTGAATTGGCTTATGAAATCCAAGTGTCTTACATAAATTTGACCAATGAAAACTTTTCAACTGACAAAACATTTACAACCAATAACAGTACTGTCTTACTGTATACGGATACATACTTTTACACATTTACCGACAACACAAAGGTGTTACATAGATAAATAAACTGTCATAATTCTTTTAGATTAACACAGTTTGATTCGTGGAAGTAGTACTACAGAACAGGTTGATCATGGCATCATAAATTCAGATAAGCTTGTAGATTTTTATCAACTAAACAAAATCAAAAGCAAAATATTATTTTCGCAACATAGCAGAATACAGACTGGAACATTCAAATCAAGAAGAGAAGGGGAGGTTAAAAACAGTTCTTCACGAATTTCATAATGTTCAGTACCATGAAGGAAAGCAACTAACATTTACCAATAAAACGGGGCATAGTACCAGGAGCGTCCTTAAGGACCCAATACAAAAAAGTTCATCTGTATTAACTTCCATGGCAGAGCAAATAGACTTTCTTTGTAAAGTATTCAATAAACTTCGATTATTTTTTGCTCGAATTTTGAAAAAGATAATTGATAGAAACACTAAATTTTAGAAAGGCGGGAGTGACATATATCTAAAGTATCTGATACATATGTAAATATGTGTGCTGTGTAATATCAATTATTTTAAAAAGGTAATTTTCCAATTAAATAGTGAAGTTATGCATTCACACGCCATCCTAATAGATATAATCATAAAAATCTTTCACACGCTAGTCTTTCTTGCAAGCTTAGCATAAAGTTCGTCAGCCGCCACCGAATTGGAATATTATTTAAATTAAATACAGTTAAAGTCGAACATACATTTTTGACTATTAATATTAAATTAAATAATTAAACATTTACCGACAACCCCGCAGTAAAAGAAATTAGAGAACATTCTAGTCAATCAGTGAAGATTTTAAAGCTCTTTCCATGTAGCTTGTGGAGTTGGGTCCAGCAATTGCAAAATAATCTACACAAATTTGCATTCAGCTTGCCTAATTCGCCTATTGTTTTGGGCGCTCCACAACAGACGAGCTTTACAACAGACGAGACAGCGTACAGATCGTGGATACAGGCAGGGAACTCCTTCACCCAGATTGCCTACGATAGGATCGTCATCGGGGCCATAGATCAAGGCATAGACGGAAGCTATTTCGGGGTCAACCGGGCGTGTATGCAAGAACGTTGGGTGGCTGCAGGATAAGGTGAAAGTGATTGCCTGCGACAACGAGAGGTCGGCAGACCTGTATAAAGCTACTATGAGTAAAATGATGTGTACGCTCCTGCGTTTGGCTCCTACCAAACTGGTGACGGTTGATTGGAATGAGGTTCTAGTCAGGCGCGGCGCACGACTCTATATACCATCCTCTTTTTAAGTGCCGAAACGAATTCTCGACCACCCGGGTCCTCCTCCAGACGACGTAACGCATAGCCCTACAGAGGACTGCGAAAAACCACAAATCGGTCTCATAATTGGCTATAATGCCAATACCGACCATACGCAGTAGCGAAGCGCCGACAAAATTGAAAAGGGTGATCTGAAATACCTCTATGCCGTAACCTAATAGTACGCAACAGAGGATCAGATTCCACCTTCATAATAAAAGAAAGAAAATATGTCATAGATATGACCCTAGTATAGCTACCTTAAATATATAGCACTTTTATCAGAAACTGGGGAGACGAACACTCAATTTCGACTACCCATATATTGAGTTCGAACTAAATCAAAAACTTCCCATCCCGGCTGAGTTCTCAAATTCCAGAATCAATATTTTTAACCAATTAGAAACGTCATTTCACAGGCAGAATTTTGCATTTGGCATTCTTTTTCGAAATTATTCTTTAAATCTTAAGTTTATTGTTGTCAGAAAGGTGGTTAAAACCCCCAGCTAGAGTGAAAATTAATTTTTTGTATATAATACTCTTCATGTGCCGTACGTTTAAGTGTGTGTAACATGTTGGGTTCAGGCAAGCACAACATATATACTAAGATAAGTAACGCGCATACGTAATCAATCATTTCTGGTGTGGCTTTTCAATCTACTCGTGTTATCGATGGGAGTTGTCAAGCATATCGGTTTTTGCGATTATGGGGGCGGACAGGGATGGCCAAAAAATTTTTCTGTGATTCGTTCTTTCAATATATATGCGAATTTGGTGATTCTAGCTTCAAAACTGGGCGATATAGGTTTATTCGATTTTTAGGGCGGGGTGTTATAAGGAATGTCGCCTGGAAACCAAGGATACCGCAATCTTTTAGAGAGGTCATCAGCTATATACATACCAAGTTTGGTGATTTTAGCTGTAAAATTGTAGATTTCTCAATATTGTGTTTAGGTTAGGGTATCTCCTAACCTGGCGCTCTAGTCTCTAGTCGCTTGCTTACTTTGCCTTCTTTGATTTGTAAATTCATATTTGATTTGAATATGCAAAGTTCTATTAAAATTTTATCAAGTCGTAAGCCCTAATTAAAAACAGTAAAACAAACCAGAATATAAAATAAAATATTGAATTTTAAGTTAAAAATGCCTCGTGGTACTAAATTGTCTGGGAAAAAGCAGGGAAGGATCAATAATGAATCGTCATCGAAATACTACTTCGAAATTTTTTCAAAGATCCAGGCGGCTATCGCCTAGAAAGTCCCCACTGTCCATTACCAATTAAATATCAGCAATCACACAAAACCGCAAATACAGCGGCCAGCCACTTAAAATATGATGAGCTGCAACAAAATCCTCACATATCACTAAAAGAGTTGGCAAACCCCGTTTAACCTAACCTTATAAGGCACGCGGATGGCTTTTTATAAATAATGCAAGTTCTAGGAAATCGGGGTTGAAAATAATTCCAGTGACAAAAAAATGCAATTGGGACGCTCCAGATGAACATCAACTATAAGCGAAACTAAGGAGGTGGATCGGATATAGCATGGGCTGCCTTTTGTGTAAAAAAAATATATATTTTGTATTTGGCCGGATAAGAAAATAACTGATTCATGTTGCTCGGACTACAATAGGTAATTTTCACCGTTGACAAAATGTTCGTCGAGTCCGAACTTAAAGCCAATTGAGGATCTACGGAGCACCTTTACTGTAAAAGCGTATACCTGCTAAAGCATTAAAACAAACGATCGTTGCATAAAGAGCCAAGATTAATTTACAGTTACAAGACTTACAGATTCATTGTTCTGCAAGCTAAAAAATCTTTAAACAAAATCTTTTTTAGCTGAAAAAAAATATTTTTTGTATGCTTAAAAAGCAAATACCGTATTTGTTTATGACATTTTGTATAAAACTAGGTCTTGAAGGAAGCATAATTCAAAACAGTGCGCATACAGTTGCTCTCTGTTTATTTCAAACAGCACCCAAAAAATGGTCAATAACTTTAAAAACTTATCCAAACAATTAAGAAATTTTTTACCGATCTTTAAAGGTTATTTACCTTCAAAATTTGTTAACTCTAGCATAAAAACTGTGGGAGATATAAGCATATCTGATTTTGTAGGGTGGGCGCTGAAGGGCATTCTAGTGGGTGTAGCCGGGATAACAAGGATCATTGGAGAAGATCATCTACATACCAAATTTGGTGGCTCTTTATTAAAAATTGTGGGATATACACGGATGTTATCGATTAGAGCCGTCAAATTTGTTTGGATTACGGGAAACATTTAAACACGACGGCTGTGGGCCTGTATGTCAGCAGCCGGAGTTGGAATATTTATAGAATTTCCATTTTGGTTTACTTATTATAGGTCATTAAAAAATGAAGCTGTGTGCAACTCTATGTATATCATAGGTTTATCATAACGTATCGTAGGAACTTGTATCTAATTCTAATATTTTTACCACTATGTAAATTTTTATATATAGGCTGATGTAAATACGTAGCCAGAGTTTAAAGCCTTTTGTTTGCATATGCCTGAATGACAAATTTTGTAAACAACCATCAAATCCCTATAAAGGTTTACATATATAATATTTATAATATATAATAAGTATTATGTACATGTTTATGTGTAGATTTGTACATATGTATACCACAGAATTAATTTGTAACATTTTATAACAGCGATTTTTTATTCCTTTTATCATAATATACATGTATTTGTACATGCGTATATGACGTACAAGTATTTGAACTTGTGTGTACATACTAGTATGTATACACATTTTTCAAATTCAACAATTCAAATGCGTATACTGATGTTTGCATTATCAGAGTATTTACGTTTGCATTCACAAACATACATACATATTTAGCTGTCTAGTTAACCACAAGTATAGATATTTTGTTTTTTAATAATTTAATTACAATATGGTCCTATACAAATTTCTCTAATAATGTATTTATGTACTAGATAATTATAGGTTAGAAGCTTTATTTTAATATAAAAATAAATATAATATATTTTAACTCGCAGACAAACTGAGATAAAGTGAATAACTTATAACTGGTATCAATTCACATCCACCCCTTTGCGTTGAATTAGTTTCTATGATTTACTATAGGGGTGAGCGATATTGACCAAACTCGTTACATGTAGCAAGTACTTATTAACAAGTAAATAGTTACTGTTGTCACTCTTTTCAAAAGTAACAGTGACAAAAAACCAGCGGATTGAATAGGGAATTCTCATGTCCTTGCGGTCTCACAACCTAAGGAGCGTAAAATAGAATGAGTTGTAAGCTTGGCTTAGCGAGTGCCTTCATGTTATTTATATATATGTATGTGTGTTTATACCACCTTATAAACGATAAATATAAATAAAAACATTCACC
The DNA here is from genome assembly GCA_035043915.1 of Drosophila paramelanica. Taxonomy (NCBI): domain Eukaryota; kingdom Metazoa; phylum Arthropoda; class Insecta; order Diptera; family Drosophilidae; genus Drosophila; species Drosophila paramelanica. The sequence continues at coordinate 3,446 of JAWNMO010000316.1, read as the reverse complement.
ATATAACTTATAAGTGGATATAAGAAAAGAGCAAGTGTTTACCACGCACTTAAATTCTTATTTTTAAATGCACACCGGCTCCACCAATTCTTCCACTGAGAACAACTACACGTCCTTGCAAGCCTGTTCTTTAGTATTGGAATATTCAGTACTTTGATCATCATATTTAACGCACCTCAGATTTTCGCATAGAAAACATAAATTATTAGAAATATTAAGCTTCCAGGCAAAAGTAGAAAAAAGTTTCAGAAACTACCCAAAACAGGTACCCACTTTCCAAGCTATTTCTAGAGTTCAGTCAAGGCATGATCTATATCTATCCTTAAAATTCAACTATTAAAGAGAAGAAGCAAAATGCATGGTTTCGCACTTGTTGGTAAGCTCCGCGGAACATTTAAATATCACTTGGGAATTATTAACTAAGCGCTATAAAAACGAGCGGAAAATATGTTTTGAGCAGTATAATCGTCTAATAGACATGCCAATGGTCATTCTGCAAAAAACGTTAAATGTTTATTGATTCAATCAATGAATCAATACATATAATGAAAGAAAAATCACTCTTGTCGGAAGATGTTGATATAATCATTGCACATATGATTATTCATAAGTTCAATAGAGAAGCATTAGAATCTCGCAAAAGTCATGTGAAAAAAGCTAAACATAATAATGGAGTATTTGGAGCAAAGGTCTCATTGAAGGACGAGGAGAACATACCATTTAGATATTTCTGAAAATCTGAAAAATATGCAAGACAAATTTCTCGGAAACAATAAAAAGAAATGAAGTTGGAAAATATGTAGTGACTATTCCGTGTAAAAAGAAAAAGAGTTAGGAGAAGCCTGACCACAAGCAATGGCCCAGTTTTTAAGCTTAGAAAGGTTACAAATGAAATATCAGCCTAAGGAAAGCTGTACCAACTTTTTGAAAGAATACAACGATTTGGACCACATCGGCGAGTAAAAGACGCACCTTTATTTAGCGGATGGGGTATGAGAAGCTAAAGGATGAATTTGTGGGGACGGTGTGAAAGTTGTGGGTGATGATGATGGAGCAGGACCATGTATATGCGAAGGCATTTAATGGAGGCATGGCAAACACACTTCATTTGCTTCGAAGGCAATTCTACTGACCCAACATTACGGCTCATGTGCGATAGTATGTAGGCAAATGCGAGGTTTGCAAGGAAACTAAAGCACCCAACCCCGGTTGCATGTCTTTATAGGAAAAAAGGAAAAAACGGACGACCCTTCCAGAAAATCTACATTGTTTTTCTGGGAAAGTATCGAAGAGGGGTCATGGGGGTATTCGTGGTCGTCGATAATTTTTCGAAATTCACTCTTCTAAAATCGAAGAGAGACGCCACGGCACCGAACATTGTCGAATTCTTTGTGTAAGAAGTGTTTTTAAAATTCGGCATTCCCAAGACGATTCACTCAGGCAACCCCCGAAAGTTCGTCTCTAAGATATTTGTGAATACGGTCGGCGCCAATGGAATATCGCACATGAAGACGGCAGCCTCTTTCCCCATAGCAACGTAAATGAACGTGCAAGCCGCACCGTGTGATCTTACCTAGAACAAAACTATCGGGAGTGGTATGCCTATCTGCCGGAAATCGAAGTTGTAATCTGCAATGCTGTCTATAACGCAACTGGGGTAACACCGTTTTTGCTGACTTTGGGAAGCACATGTACTTGAATGGAGCCACCTAAAAAGTAGCGCTGAAATTGCGGTCCTTGGAGGAAAACGCGATTTCTGATCCGGGGACATAGGACAAAATCCGGATAGTTCAGTAACAGGTTAAACAGCATCTGCACAAAGCGTTCGAGTGTAGCAGACACCGCTACGATAAAAGTACGCGCAAATCTCACCAGAGCAAAACGTATATAGGCGAAATTTTGTGCTGAGCGGCTTCATCTAAGTCTGCAATGCCAAATTTTCCAGGTAGTTCCGCAAGTGTTGTATAGTTCGAGCAGTGGGAAACAACGCCTATGAAGTTGAAGACGGGAGCGAAAGATCGCTAGGTGTAGTCCTCGCAAAGAAATTGAGTGTGTAGCAAGTTTAAGTGGATATAGTGGACGTTGGGAGCTCTTCTTAGGTGGGCAAAGGTAGCCAGCAAATGCGCACGACTGATTTCGAGCAAAGCAGTTGGAAAGGCTTTTGAAGGGCTTTTGAGAGGGAGAGAAGAAAAGTAAATAGAGGCTTGCCATGTTTTTTTTGGCGGGAAGTCCAATGACCGCGGTTACTGATTTAAAATTAGATGGGACAGCAACAAGGGCGCAAGTGCAGAGATTTTTTGTTTCTCGTTTCGTTGTTTTTTTTTCTTGTGTGAGCTTATGTCGTAAGTTTGTAGTTATATATTTAAAAGTGATTGTGGGTACTAATTGTGCTATTTTTGTACATGTGACCAACAGCAGGTCTCACCATATTTCTTCTTCAATTACGAAATTGCGCATGCTGCACCGCCAGGATTTTGGATTGCATTGCTGGTGGCGGAGCTTCACATTTTTGTTCAGTTTTTTTAAAATAAGAAAATTAAAGTTGCCGATAAGTCGGGTTCAGCACGATACCACAGATTTTCCGTATCGATATTATTTGATGATGAATATGTATTCCGGGTAATTGTTCGTTTTAGTCACCGTAGGTAAAGCGTGTCCAAATGAAGTGGGGGTGGTGTCTATCTTAATCACTTTTTTACGAGGATTCCATTTCCGGCGGCGGAGCTTAACATTATTGCGTGGTTTTCTAAATATAAGCAAATTAAAGTTGACGATAAGTCGGTGGCGGCACGATACCACAGATCTCCCTACATCGATACCACTTGACGATGAATATTTAATAGGTATGGACTATCGTCAAAGCATTTGAGATGGGCAAATGAAAGTCGTGCACTATCGATACAAGTATTGTATATTCAATGGCGCAAATTGCTTTAATACACCCTGTATTCAAGATCATTTATATTGTAACTAGTTTTATTTTCTTAAATTTTATTTCAAATGCTAATTATATTTTTCATCAAATTTAAATTTATTTACATGAAGTTGTCGAAATATATAATAAAAAAGTAAACATATATTATTAATACATATTATTATAATATAGTAGATCTATTTAGAAATATTAAAAAGGTACGTATTCTTGATATTCTTGTTATGAGAGCGAGAAGTGTGACCATGAATCACATTTTACACTAACTCTCTATTATGGTACACAGAGGTTTTTTTGTACATACATACATACATACATACATACATACATACATACATACATTCATACATACATACATAAATACATACAAAACAACGAAGTGCAGTGCTTTGCTCGCGCGCGCTGTATGCAACTGTACATCTTTATATATATTTGTATACATATAGTGTATACAAATTCCTTCCTTCCTTCCTTCCTATGCATCGCTGTAACGCATTCTTGTCGTAGGTCATTT
>JAWNMO010000312.1:0-19083 GCA_035043915.1 Drosophila paramelanica | reverse complement strand
TGCGCCCACTGGGGGCGTGGCAACCGTTGGTTCCAAAAATCGCATATCGATAAAGTCCACAATTTTAAAGCTAGAGTCACCAAACTTTATATATAGCTGGTGACCTCCCAAAAGATTGCGACCTTGATGTCCCGGTCACGCCCACTAGAAAGCCCGCAGCGCCCCCCAACAATTTTTAAACTAGAGTCACCAAATTTGGAATATATATTACTGGAATGCTTCTTTAAGTATCACAGCAAAAAATTTTTGGCCAAGCCCCCTCCCGCCCCCGTAATCGCAAGAACCGTTCCAATCGATAAACACGTGTATATCTCCCAAAATTTATGCGATTGAGCCACCAAGTGTGGTATGTAGATAGCTGGTGTCCTGCCCCACAAATTGCACCCTTGATATTTCGCCCACGCCCACTAGAACGCCCAACGCCCCCTCCCTAAAAAATCAGAAATGCCTATATCTCCCACAGTTTTTAAGCTACAGTCACTTAATTAGAGACATATATTAGTGGGAAGCTCCCCCAGAAGTTACAGAAAAATATTTGCGGCCAGTACCCGCCACTTGTGAATAACGAAAAAGGAAAAAATTCGACATTGCTCAACCATCGCTAGATTCGGACCCAGCCCTTCATGTTATGCAGCACAACTCTTACCAACTGCACCACGCATTTACATAGCTTTGTTGTGTTACAATTCAATTTAACCGTTGCAAAAATAAATTCGTAGAAAAATGCAAAACAAAATTCTGCACATGCACATGTATGCGTGCACATGAACACAGAAGTTTCCAAGCAGCTGCGCTTGGCCCCCACTACTGAAAATAGATTCTTGATTTGCTCGTAAACTAAATGTACGATCGTTATGAAATTTTCAGGAGTTATTCAGATCGTCGAAATGTATGTACAAACCAATTTGCACGTGTGTAGTATTTGATTTACTTTGTTTTTATGGTTTTATCGATTTTGGGGGCGATTGGGGGGAGGTATCCAAAACCTAAATTATTTAAATTCTTCGTTTGTTTTACGCGAACATATTAAAATTTGGTGTCTCTAGCTTTTATAGTTTGGGAGTTATGCTTAAAAAACCGAGTCAAAAAAACGATAAATATCGGCAATAAGAAAACGGAAAGAGTTATCGATGTTTTGAAATAAACTTGATCTGCGTATGGTATATACGAATGAGACCAAGATCAGCTTTCTAGCTTTTGTAGTCTCTAAAATCGACGCGTTCATACAGATTGACAGACAAACGGACATGGCTAAATCGACCCGCCTAGTAATGCTGATCAATAATATATATACTTTATGAGGTGGGAGATGCTTCCTTCCGCCTGTTACATACATTTGCACAAAACCATTATACCCTTTCATACCCATTTTCAATGCGTTCAGGCAAAGACATGAGTAAGATGAGTAACGCAGTACACCGAAATGTTACAAAGCAGCTTGATATTTTGCGAAATTGAAACCGAAAACAATTTAAAGAGCGTAAAATTCTAAAAATAGAATGCACTCTCAGCTTGGCATGCTAAGTGCCGTGAGAGCATTTATGTTTGGTCTTGGTTTCAATTTCAGCAGGCAGGCCAATTTTAATAACTTTTGATTTTCGAGCCGCGAATACGCCCTTTCCCTGAATAGGCTATTTTTACTTTTTAGTGCTTTTAACATTTTTTCCAAAATTACTGCAAGAAACGGCCAAATCAGTATAATTGTATATCAGTATGAAGCAAAATGTTTGCTGAATATATACTGAGTTTCAAGTAAACCATTAGTTTAAGTATGATTTATATTAACATTTTATATATGGAGAGTATAAATAAGGGTATTTTTTGCCTCGATTCACCAAAATAATACACACATTGTCGTGCCAATGCATAAGTATGCGTGGCCGCAACCCATAATATGTATGAAAATCTAAAGGTTGCATATTTTTCCAATTCGCGACGTCACATCTTACGTTTCTGTGCGAGTGTGCAGAAGATGATTTGACGTCACGTCGATGCCCCGAATTGTGGACCATTTCCCTTTTTACTATGCTACTCGGGCAGGCAAAATTTCTAGCTACCTGCGCCTCGCTACACCCTGTACCCCCCCTTCGGCATTGAATCGTGTGGCTTTTCGCTTTCGAAAAGAGCGAAAAGCCACTAAAAAGCCACACCAGAAATTTTTGCTTACGTTCAAATGTATGCGCGTTACGCATCTTAGTATTTATATTGTCTTTGGGTTCAGCGTATAAAAAGTTGTTTTTGCTATAAAGAAATCAAGAAAATGAAATTTTTCTCAATGTGTGAAGTCATTCTTGACACACTGTATGTGGAATCGCATTTACGATGGGAATTGCATCGAGCACATACCATGCGTCGCAGTCAACATTTCTGACGTTGAACCAGATTAGAGTGAACCCTAATACCAAAATGGGGTGGAAAAAAAATAACAATTGCATATTAGTAATATCAAACAAGTGAGAATGTGAAGTCGGTCGTTACCAACTGCGTTAAACTCGTTCACGTTCTTAAATTTTGCTATTTTAAAAAATTTCGGTATTTTGCAATTTGTGTGGTGGTGGTTGTGTGGGAGAGTGGGTGGTGCGGTTGGGGGGTGGTCGTTGGCAAAATTTCATTCCGCTCTTTAAAGGAGGTGAACAGATATTTACCCACCAAAAGTGGTAACTCTAGCTTAAAAACTTTGGGAGATGTAGGCATTTCCGGTGGAGCGGGGGCGTTTGGGGCGTTATAGTGGGCCTGGCTGGGATGTCAAGTGTGTAATCTTCGGGGGAGGTCAGCAGGGGGTATGGCTGCGAATTTTTTATAACGATTTTCATATGAGCTGACCAGTTATCTACCTTCCAAATTTGGTGAGTACAGCTTTAAAACTGGGTGGGTGGGGTGTAACTTCGGAAAGAGCTTTCCACTAATATTTATCCCGAATTTAGTGACTCTAGCTCATAAACTGTAGGAGATATAGGCATTTCAAATTTTTTAGGGCGGGGGAGCTAGGGGGCGTACTAGTGGGTGTGGCCAGGATTTCAAGGGTGCAATCTTTGCGGGAGGTCACCAGCTATCTACATACCGAATTTGGTGGCTCTATCTTTGAAAATTTTGGGAAATATTTATTTTTTATCGATTTGCAATTTGAGGTGTATCGACATGTTATCGTATTGCCAGCCTGTCGGTGGGCGTGGCACAAAAATCTTAACACTTTGTCTGAAGAGGATAACTACAAGTATATATCCAAGCTTTCAAGTATCTATCTTCAATAGCGCCGAAAAAAGTTGCGTTCATCCGGACGGACAGACGGTCAGCATGACGGACATTGCACAACCTAATATACTAGATTCACTTCGTGAACGAGTATAAAAACAATTTTTAATGAAAAATATACAGTCGACGGCATATATATTTTGACAAAACTATGCGGTATGCTTTTCCTTTTTTCTTGAGAGAATTGTAAAATGTAACGGTTTTGTTATCTACGGAAAACTAAAGTACATTTTTGCAAAAAGGAGCAGGCAAAATATTTTTGCAATTGCTTTATGCGTTTTCTTGATTTGCGCGTTCTTATCTTTCGCAAGCTATTAGCATATGGACAAAAGTATTTTGACACTACTATCGATCTTAAATCCGCTTCGCATCAGATAAGATCAATTTTGCTTCATAGATTTGCTTAGCTATGCGTAAATCAAATGAATAAAGCAAGATTGCAAAAATGAAATGGTGGAAAAGTATAACTTTGGTATTTCAGTAAAAAATATCCGTAAATTATACAAAGTTCCCCGCCAAACTGTGTATTATCAAATTAATAAATATAAACAAGTGAGATTGCTCTAGTCGGGACCGCCCGACAAGTAGATTCCCTGAACCCAGAAATAAACACATTCACACAAACTCTCGGCAGTTGATAAGTATTGAGCCTGTTAAAAATAAAAAAAGCATTTACTAAATACTCCACAACCGGGAATCGAACTCGCTTCCCCGTGTTAAGATGCACAACTCTTACGAACTGCACCACACTACCACATTATTCATGTACGATATTACATTACTTAAACATCGCAAAATTTTGTTCCTCTCTTTAAAGGAGGTGACCTGTTATCTACCCACCAAATGTGATAACTCTAGCTTAAAAACTGTGGGAGATAAAGGCATTTCCGGTGGAGCGGAGGTATTAGGCATTATTGTGGGCGTGGCCGGGATGTCAAGGGTGCAATCTTTGGAGGAGGTCAGCAGCAACCTACATATTAAATTTGGTGCCTCTGGCTATAGAACTGTAAGAGATATAGATTTTCGTTGGACGTTGGCCATCCTAGTGGGCGTGGGCGGGATATCCAGGATGCAGTTTGTGGGGCAGGACACCAGCTGTCTACATATCAAATTTGGTGGCTCTATCGCATAAATTGTGGGAGATATACACGTGTTATCGATTGGAGCTGCCAAATATAAGGGGTTTTGTGATTACGGTGGCGGGAGGGGGCGTGGCCAAAAATTTTTTCCTGTGATGTTTGGAGGAGCATTCCGGTAATATATCTCCTCTATTTGGTGACTCCAGCTTAAAAATTATTGGGGATTTAGCCATTTCCGATTTTTCAGGGCGGGAGCGCTGGAGGGCGTTCCAGTGGGCGTGGCCGGGATATCAAAAGTGCAATCTGTGGGGGAGCTCACCAGCTATATACATACCAGGTTTGGTGACTCTAGTTTTAAAAGTGTGGAATTTAGCGATTTGCGATTTTAGGTGCTATCGGTTTGCCACGCCCCCAGTGGGCGTAGCCCAAATCCTTTACACTTTTTCTGACGCGGGTACACACGAGTATATATCCAAAATTAAAAGTCTCTAGCTTCTATAGCGGCCAAAGTAATTGCGGTCATACGGACAGACGGAGGGACGAACAGCAAAACGGACATTGCACAAAACCAATATACTCTTTTCACTTCGTGAACGAGTATAATAATAATTATGAATAACGAAAAAATAAAGAAGTTAAACATTGCTCTACGATCGCTGGATTCGAAACCAGACCTCCACGCTATGTGGCACAACTCTTTTCAACTGCACCACGCTCTTACTTGTCTATGTTGTGTTAAAAGTCAAGTTAACAAATGCAAAAAAAAATGCATAAAAAAACGCAAGAAAAAATTATGCATATGCATATGTATGTGTGCACATGAACACAGAAGTTGCGAAGCTGCTGCGCTTGGTCCCCACTACTGAAAATAGATTCTTGATTTGCTCGTAAGCTAAATGTACGATCGTTATGATCGTTATTCAGATCATCGAAATGTATGTGCAAACCAATTTGCACGTGTGTAGTATTTGATTTGCTTTGTTTTTATGGTTTTTTCGATTTTGAGGGCGATTGGGTGTATCCAAAACATGAAATATTTAAATTCTTCGTATGTTTCACGCGAACATAAGAAAATAAATTTGATGGCTTTAGCTTTTATAGTTTGGGAGTTATTCTTAAAAAACCGAGTTAAAGAAGCGATAAGTATCGATAGTAAGAAAACGGAAAGAGTTATCGATGTTTTGAAATAAACTTGATCTGCGTATGGTATATACGCTTTCGAGTATCCACTCATCCAGCTGGTCACCTCGTCTGTAGCTCGGATGTCAACGAAAAGATTCGTGACGCCTTCTGAACTACATCGGAGACACAGCGTTTGCATCCAGGCTGAAGATAGCCGGAGTGCTGTTGGATGTAGCAGCGCGGTATCCATGTGCTCAAGGCTCGTCGTCAATTAGCAATGGCGTGGCAGTATAGTGAGGTCAGGTAAACCGAGCCATGTTTACCAGAGACCCTCACGCATACTCCAGCCTCGGTGATCAGCGACTCCACTGGTAGGCAGATGGCTTCCGGATGGTCTATGATGACGGCAGCGCTCCTTCTCCAGCCCTCGACAGTGCGGCTCCCGAATACACGCATCCCGCCTGGGAATCCTGTGATCCGTCCGGCCTTGTCCACATAGGGCTCCTGTAGCAGAGCAAACGTGAGGCCGAGGTCACGCATACGTACACCGATATCGATGCGCGCAGCACGGCCCCGACCACAGTTTGCTTGAGTGAAGCTAAACATTAATGTCTAGCTTGCACCCTAGCTAACACTGCTCCATAAATCGGGCATGACCCAGAGAGCATGAAATGCCCTGACGGTAGCCATTTGAAGCGGCAGTTCCGGCAGTCCACCGGCTTGTCACATTTGTCTGCAACATAGCCTGTTTGGCCGCACTGTCGGCAAACATCCTCCTTAAACCGGCATTGGGACACTTTGTGGTGAAATCCGACGCACCTGTGGCAAGCATAGGTCCGTACGAGCGACCGGCAACGGTATGAAAACGACTTGATGTAGATCCCACCGGTCTTCTCAAGAATCGCCAGCGTCTTGTCCTCCATTTCCAGCGTTAGATTAACGCTGTGTCCATCCGTGATCGACCAGGGCTTTGTCTCCAGGTGCACCGCTTTCTCGAACGTGGCTGCCGTCATGTGCTCCTTATAGTTCTTCTCATACATCTCCATCATAAATTACTCCGGTGAGATGCTGGTGTCCACATCAAACACCGTCACCCTGGGCCTGACTCCGGTGTTTTGCTGGACGTTGAGCCCAACCTCAGCAAACTTCTTGTTTGCCACCACGCGCTTCATCTCGCCCACAGATGGTGTGCAGATGACGGCTCCTCCACGCTTAAGCTCGCAGACTTCGTGGACGCGTACTCCCAGTGTTGGGGCAACGTCCTTAAGCACACGCTCAGCAACCTGCTTTCCCGATTCGCTCGGGTCCCGACTCGTGACCACCGGGGTCCACGTCTCAACAGGCTTGTTGATCCGTGGGGCGGGGGTCGACACTCCGGGGACGGGGTCAGCGGTAGCGGCATATCGGGCAGGTGGGTAGGCGCCATGCTGAGCGGCGTGGGCGACGGCGTTCGCAGCAGCTCCTCCTGATATCCCTGCTAGGCTCTCTAGCAGCGCGTTGCGTACAGCGTGGGCCATCGCTAGTTCCTCCAGGCAATGGTATTTCGCGTGCCTTCTCCAGCAGCAAAGATCTCGGCCAAAATGGCCGGCGTGCCCTCCGCGACGATGCGCCAGGCCGGACATTTTGGGACGGCGGGTGGAGCCGCGGAGGAAGCGCTCACAGCTTCGGGGCAGCGAATTGCATCAGCATTTCTCTTCTTCGGCTGGTGCACAAGCGTCGCGGGGGCTATCAGCGGCACGCTGCCTAGCACCAGCCTCTTGGCATTGCCGGTATCGCCCGCAACCAACACCGGGGCAGCAGTGGCTCGGGTTCTCCCCTTCTTGCTCCTGGCCCCCACGCTTAGCATCGATTCAGCAGATGACTCGGCGCTAGACTCCACTCCAGCGCTGCCTGAACGGCTTGTGCCGCTCATAGAGCTAGCGCGCTCTTGCAGACCAAAAACAACGCTACTCGGGCTGCTAGTATGGCTCATGCAGAGCACTGCTTGCACGGAGCACTGCTTTCGTCGTTTACTGCTGGCTGGACTGCTTTCGGTGCGCACTGCTTGATATACTGATTGCATACACTGCTTTTGTACACCGCTTGCGAACACTGCTTGCGTTGACCGCTTGCGTACACCGCTTGCGGCTACAACACACGTACACACACACACGCACAAAAGTTTAGCGCTATGGCTTATCTCTCTTAAGAGTTTTATGGCTTTGTTTACGCCGATGCGCGCACAGAATTAAAACTAATACTTATCTGCACTTTTACCGTTAATTTCGATGACCGCGCTACACAGAAACACGTCTGTTCGCGACGATAACCAGAAACAAACTGGGTCGGAGAGACATGAAAGTCAAGTGGTTTAACGTGAACACCTGCCACGATGGCTTAATCTCACGGTTCCGAGAACAGGAATAATTTAAGCGTCAATCAGCGCCCCCTTGGATAAATCCGCAGGTACCAATTTGAAGACACTACTGTTTGGTCGTGCCTTCCCCTTTGGTGTGGAGCGAGGCCTATCTAAACCTCTTCCGATCTAGGGTCACGGAACCCGGTTGAACAACGCAACTCCACGCCGAGCTCAAGGACTCTGCACGCATGTGGACGTTAACCACAACCACCCCGATACTCCCCGAAGGGCCGCAACCAAAAACCAGGACGGAACAAGTTCCGTGGGCTCCTGATTACCCGTGGTATCAGAAAAATAAGCCACTGGTACGGCCTCGTACCCCTATAAGGGGTACTTCCAATTTAAACTCCAAACAGTTAGGGGTTGGTGGCCCCAAAGAATTAAAACATTGCTGCGTGGAATAGAATGTAGATTGATGTGAACACCAATCCACAGATGTAACAGTATACACCATGCTCATGGACATGGTTTTCTCACTGTGAGGAGCGAGGCCTATTCCTTCCTCTTCCGCAAACGACGGCATTCATAGTTGACCCAAGTCAAACCGCTAGGCGGCCAGCTAATGTCCCCAACAAGTCGAAATGACTATGGTGTAGAGCTCAGAAGGCCGAGACCGCCTCTGCATTCCCTACACCCGTGGTACCAGATCAGTCCTCTGGTCAGAACTCGTACCCTTAAAACAGAGTACTTCCAGTTTCGTTCCATGAAAACTGGGGACTGGTAGCCCCGGACAACTCCATTCACACTAACCCCTTCACATTCATATCCACACAAACATACATTATTGATCATTCATACCATTTCCCAACTGAAGTCGTCGTCTGGCAAACACAGCTCGTGCAAATTCACTCATTCGTCTAACCCTATCTCTAGTGGAGAATACCGAAGATCCAAGTACATTGGGCACTCACAGATCACATGTTTCCATGTTTCCATGTTTCTGAGAAGAAACCACAAGGGCACTCCGGACTAGCAGACAGATTCCTCGAATGCAAGGAGGCATTGAGAGAACCGTGGCCGGTTAGGAGGAATCCAAGACTAAGGTTGAAACCAAAGTCTGGTCTATCCCCAACAAATGTGACATCTCGGATGAATCTGTAAGTGACCCGCCCATTCTCACTATTGTCCTATCTGACTTGCCAGTCAGTTAGAACACAATCATTCAGCAACCTTTTACACTCATTAATCCCTAGACTCTCCACATCCCTATCGGCTAACCATTCATCCTGCAGCAATGGTAGCCGCCTTCTTATCCTGTGGAGTAAGGCACTACGCCTGATCTCCAAGTCAAGAGGGGCTACACCTAACAGCACCTGCATTGCCTCCGTAGAAACAGTGCGGCACAAAGGCAAACACCCTATCAGAATCACTCTCTGACAAGCCAGCACTTTCTTTCTACCAACAACAGTCGTAACTGCCTTAGACCAAACAGACGACCCATAAGTTGCACAAGCAACAAATAGACCGCTGTATATGGTGCGGACAGCACGTAGCTGAGGCCCCAGTCGCTTCTTAAAATTCGGCGCACTTGCCCAACCAAACTCAGCAGTCGCCCCTTGAGGCCGGCGATATGAGGAGTGAAGCACATCCTCTCGCCGAAGGTTATGCCGAGATATTTCACCTTAGTCGCATACCTCACATTCACGCCATTGAGCCTAACAATGGGATATCGACTAGGTGACAATCTGCCCTTGAGTAGCATTGACACTGTCTTATCCATTGCCACGCTTACCCCAACACTCTCACCCCACTCACAAACCCTTTGCCGACACGCACCCGCATTCACCTCAACCTCAGAGCGTGACCGCCCCTCAGCCATGATGAGCAAGTCGTCCGCATACGCACAACATTTGCACACCTGCTCGAGCTGCCGGAGCAATGTATCCATCATGAGGTTCCAAACGAATGGACCACAAATGGAACCTTGCGGACAGCCACGAACCACATCCACACTCACACATTCATTCCGCCCAACAGCACACGCTCGTCTGCCAGAGAAGTAGCTCTTCCACAGAGCTGATTCCTGGCATCCACATTCAATCAATCTTCTCAACACACTCACCCAACTCAGGTAGTCGAACGCTCCTTTAAAATCTACAAAAACTCCTAGGACATACGTGGAGGTACTAGTGTCCACAGAGTCACTGACATACCTCCACGCATCCTCCACACATCTACCCTGCCTAAAACCAAATTGTCGATCAGAGATCTGGCTATTCACTCTCTCTTGAAGCCTTTCTACCATAATCCTTTCCAGAACTTTTCCAAGAACTGGAAGGAGACTGATGCCCCAAAAGGATCGCGGATTGCTCCTGATCCTGTCGGGCGACTTCAAGAGCACAATCACCTTTGCACACTTCCATACACTGGGAAAATATCCTTCATTCACGAATTTCTCATACATTACTTTCATATATTTCATGACCACACTGGGTGGTGAGTTCTGAGAATCCGCCCTGGGGAAGAACTCATTTAATAAAACATTCATACAGTCCTTCCATGCCGTTAACTGGGTGTCACCGACACGAAGGCTACATACATCCGTTTCCCTACCTCTACCTCTCACTATTTTATAAGCACGACCCCAGGGGTCGTCCTTATTGCGTTCCAGGAAAGAACGCCACTCAACCTCTTTCAATCTTACAAGCATTTGCTTATACTCAGTCATACCTCGACAGTAGTCTGACCTGAGTTGGGCTGCATTATCAGCATTGGGAGATCTGGCCCTTTGGAAACGCTTCCGCAGAGACCGAACAGACCGCCGCTTAATGCTCAGGTCACGCGTCCACCATTTAACATGTTTAAGATTAACCTTTCGGCGTCTCTCAAACATATGATCATTCACAGCAGTTAACCACCCATTTACACACTCAACTTGCTCATCGACACTCATAACACTAAATACGTTAAGCGGAACTTGCGTTGCCGCCTCACCACCAGTGTCCCATGAAGGGACCAATTCACACTACAAGTGCGCCAAGCATTACCCCCAACACTCTCACGCATAGTGCGAGTGTGAGTGAAGACAATCTCAATCGGATTGTGGTCACTCACACCAAGCCCGCCCAGTACACGCCATTGAAAATCATACACACTCATTGCTACCACATTCACAAGGGTGACATCAATGTCACTTTGACCGACCGGACCAGCAAACGTATACCACTCGCTGTGTTCGTTAACCACCCGAATATCCCGGGACACTGCCCACTCGGCAAGCATCTCACCTCGGGTAAAGTTCGCATACCCAGACGCCTGTCTGGATATCTTGCTATACCACAATGGCGACGATGCATTTGCGTCTAAACCGAGGATAATCGGTAGGCCACCAGCCAGCAGTAACGTTTCATCCAAATATGCAATGTAATATGCAATGTCCCCGAACTTACAATACATGCTCACTGCAAAAATCCTACCAAAGCTGCCACTTAGGCTCACACACACGCCCCGAGTCAGGTGAAGACACTAAAGTGCATTCAATGCTGACATCATTCACTACAATCGCAGATTTGGCTCTGCTGTCAAGAAATACCCGCATGCATGCGGGCAATCCCCGTACGCGACCATCCGTCACGTAGGGTTCTTGCAGCAGGGCAACACTGCTTCCTCTTACACACATCATCTCCCCCAATTCGCACATAACTGAATATGACCTCTGACAATTCAGCTGAAGAAATTTGCTAGACATCTTAATGTCTAGCATTCGCCCGAGCAACAATTGCGCTATAAATCGGGCAGGCCGGAGACATCATGAGATGTCCCGACGGCTTCCCCTTGAAGGCGCAATTGCGACAGTGCAGCGCATTGCCACACTGTGCAGCCCGGTGACCCATTTGGCCGCAGCGACGACAGACGTCTTCTTTGGCCCTGCACTCCGCTACCTTATGGTCGAAGCCAAGGCAGCGGTAGCAACCCGCTACCGGATCAAAACTCCTCAATCGAAAGGAGAACCACTTAATATAGCAGCGTCCAGCCTCCAAGAGTGTCTGCATGGCTGTGCCAGTGCCCTCCAGGACGACATTCACCGCTATGTTCTCACTCACTGTCCAGGGCTTACTCACCAGTCGTACCCCCTTTTTAAAATTTTCCAAAGACATCTTGTCTTTGAGGTTCAACTCATAGAGATCACCCATGAACTCGTCAGAGGTGATCTGCGAGTGAACGCCATGCACGACAATTTTCGGCCCCAGCTTCTCGTTCATACTCACTTCAAGGCCCAACTCCTTGAACTTTGCGTTGCCCTTAATTTTTGTCCTCTCTGCAACTGATGGTGTGCGAATAATCGCACAACCATCGCGGAGAGGCTTCACCTCATGCACTCGCACACCGAGAGTTGGCCCTACATCCTTCACCACCTGCTCAACCACGTCCTTAGCGGATTTACCGGCAGTCTTGCTGCGCACAACCAGGGACCAGGTCTCGACTGGCCGCGGTGTCTCCGTGGTAGACGGCACTGCCGACATGGGACCACTCTTAGCAGCGGGCATCATCCCTGCCCGCGCTTGGATGACCGGCTCATTGCGAACGGCTTCCATACGCCCCTTCAATCGCACATTTTCAGCTATCAGACTGAACAGTAGACTCTCATACTGCTGGCTGCAGTCCACCAAACTGCAGAGCAGCGCCCCCGATGCACGCTCGTTAAGACCACTGTGCAAAAGATCAGTAGTGATCGCCTTCATCTTTTCTATTGGTGTCCCTTTTCGCTTCAATGGCGCCGAAATGTTCGCCGAACGCGATCCACCCGGCACCTCAGCTTTGGGAGCACCTCCATACACAGCGCTCGAGCTCGCTACAGAGCTGGGCGGCCGAGGCACGGCAAAACTCCGCTCCTCCGCATCCACATCAATAACAACGCTAGAGACTCCAAAATCTCTCTCGTCGTTATCGCCATCCACACCAACAGGGCAGACAGCCATCTCGGAAGATGCCTTCCTCAATCGCTGCTTGTCCTGCACCCCCTTCCGTCTTACCTCTGAGCTGAGGGAGGCATCAGAGGCGCGCGACGAATCGTCATCAGACGATACCGCACGCTCCCCTTCAGACCCCTTGCCCACCGGCTTCTTCTTGCGTGGCGGCATCCCACTGCACGTGTCCGATTCTATAAATAGAAATCACACACACACACGCTTAAGCACTAACCGAGAGATAAGACGCACAAAAATCCGCAAGCGCACACGTATACACACACGTATACAAACGTGAGATAAAACAAAAAATTTACACAGAGAACAAACGGTAAATTCCGCTACGAAAGATTACCGCTTAACTATGCACAGAGCGATCGCACGTCTGCTCGCTACCAACTCTGATAACGAACTGAGGGTCGGAGAGACAGAAAGAAAGTCAAAATTTGTTTAACGTGGCGTTTACCCCGTGGGGGTGTACTACCACGGTACACGTTTATGACACGTATGTGTCATATAGTACAGTGAGCCGAAACAAAGCGGCGGCTAGCGCCCCTTGCGGTACCAATTTGAACGCATGCTGTCGGACATGACATTCCCCCTTGGTTTGGAGCGGGGCCTATCTAAGCCCCTGCTGGTCTATGGGTACAGCACCCGGTTGAACAACGCAACTCCACGCCGAGCACAAGGACTCTACCCGCATTTGGGTGTAAACCACAACCACCACGATACTCCCCGAGGGGCCGCAACCAAAAAACCAGGACGGAACCAAGTTCCGCGGGCTCCTGATTACCCGTGGTACCAAATTAGCAGCTCTGGTCAGCTGTTCGCAGCCGAAGCTGCTACCCAGTTCTGTTACCGAGACCATGGAATGGGTAATCCATCGACTTACCCATTGGGCTTGTCTACCAGACTAGGGTACTCTGGTCGGACCGCGTGGAGTTGCACGAATGCTACCCCACTACCAATTAAGGCTTGGTGAGCCCTTCGTAGCCGAGGCTACTTCCAGATTAAGTGCTCTGGTCAGACTGCGTGGCATGGCACAAGTGCCACCCCACTACCAATTAAGGCTTGGTGGGCCCTTCGTAGCCGAGGCTACTTCCAGATTAAAGTGCTCTGGTCAGACTGCGTGGCATGGCACAAGTGCCACCCCACTACCAATTGAGGCTTGGTGGGCCCTTCGTAGCCGAGGCTACTTCCAGATTAAAGTGCTCTGGTCAGACTGCGTGGCATGGCACAAGTGCCACCCCACTACCAATTAAGGCTTGGTGGGCCCTTCGTAGCCGAGGCTACTTCCAGATTAAAGTGCTCTGGTCAGACTGCGTGGCATGGCACAAGTGCCTCACCACTACCAGATTAAAGTACTCTGGTAGGACTGCGTAGCACGGCACAAGTGCCTCACTACTACCAGTTTTGGCTATCATCAGCCCGGCACTGGTAAATCCCGTGCTGCCATCCCACGCCGCCGTCTAGTGAACGCCCTCCTTGCAAAGCTCTCCAGCCTTTGCAACCGCTCCGGTGTTTGGACAACACGAGAAAAGTCCCAGCGGGCATCTTCTCTCCTTACTCCAAGTCCGTCGAGGTCTCGCATATCTGCATATAGAGGACAAGCAAGTATCACGTGCTGCCAGTCTTCATACTCAGCACCACACAAACATGCGGCCGTCGTACTCAGACATCTCTGATGCAGAAATGCATTCAGTGACCCATGGCCCGTCAGCAGGTATCCAGCGTAAAGACTAAACCTAAAGTCTTTGCGGCTGAAGGCGAAACATGCGTCCGGGATAAACTGATGAGTCGGTCGTCCGTGCTCATCTTCATCCCATCTGCGTTGCCACTCGCAGCACATGCATTCGTCCAGCATCGCTTTTACCTGCCTCCGATCTAAATTTGCTACGTCTAGACCGAACAGCCAGTCACTTTCCTCCAGCGGGTGGGCACGCTTGACCTTGAACTTGATTGCCAGTTGCTTGGCGACCAAGTCCAGTGGGGGAGCTCCAGCAAGCACTTGCAGTGCCACAGTGGACACTGTGCGGCATACCGATAGGCATCCTAAGAGTATGACTCTTTGGCAGGAGATGAGGCGCCTCCTGGCCCCCGACTCTCTCCGAACCGTGGAATACCACACCGAGGCACCAAACAGTGCACAGGGCACCATGAGTCCGGCATATATAATGCGTCTGGATCGAGGACTAAGTCCCCAGTCAACTCGTAGAACGCGGCCCAATGCTCCAATGACTCCAGTTAGCTTGTCTCGCAGTCCTGCGATGTGCGGTTGAAAATTCAGCCGCTCGCCAACTGTGATGCCAAGGTATCGGTATTGTCTGACGTAGGGCAGGCTTGCTCCAGCAAACCGTACCAGGGGCGGCCTGGAAGCGGCGAATCCCCCTTTCAACGTCATCATTGCCGTCTTGCTGGTTGAAATTGAGGAGCTCCAACTTCTGCTCCCCAAGCTCCCACGACGGACATCAGCTCGGTTGCTCGACGCTCCAGTTCGGCTCTCGACCCTCCCTCGACGAGAAGCAGCAGGTCATCGGCATATGCACTGAACGTACACAAGCCCTCCAGGCGTTGAAGCAGGACATCCATCATGGTGTTCCAGATGAATGGTCCGCTTATGGATCCTTGAGGACACCCGCGGGTGACTTCAATATCCACCTCGCCTATTCTGCTGGTCATCCTGGCTTTTCTGCCACAGAAGTAGCTTCTCCACAAGTTGGCTTCTTGGCATCCCGCGTTGATCAAGCGGCGCATTACGGCACTCCACTCGATGTTGTCAAAAGCGCCCTTAAAGTCCACGAAAAGACCAAGTACGTATACCGCCTGGCTGGCGGCAACACTGGTCATCACGTGCTTCCAAGCGTCCTCGACACAGCGTCCAGGCCGAAAGCCGAATTGCCATCTGTTTCCGTCCGGGAGCACCTCCTTCATCCGGTCCACCATGATCCCCTCCAGCACTTTGCCAAACACTGGCAGTAGGCAGATGCCCCGATAGGAAGCTGGATCGCTCCTATCCTTATCAGGGCCCTTAAGGAGTGCAACTACACGCGGGCACTTCCACTCAAGGGGGAAGTATCCCTCTGCCACGCAGCGGGAAAGCAACGCTGCGCTGTGAAGTGCTCAGGGATGGCACGCCATACCGCCTTGCAGATACCACCTGTGATGCCGTCCAGCCCAGGAGAGCGCCTGCTCTTCAACCGAGCGACACATATTCCAACCTCGAAAGCTTCAAGAGTTGGAGCAGCTGCGTCCGGAATAGCTACGTCTACAGTCGACTCCGCAACAGGGAAGAAGTTGCGGAGGAGAAGACTCGCGCAGTCGTGCCAAGTTACGACTTGCCCACTATTCGAACGCAGGCATCCCAGATCTGTGGTCCGCTTTCGTCCTCGGCATATCCTGTAGACGTGCCCCCATGGATCATCTCTGTGGTCTCCAACGAAGCGTCGCCAGTTTTCCTCCTTCGTCCTCAGGATGAGCACCTTGAACTCGCGAACGGCTGTCCGCAGATAAGTTGCAAGGTCCTGCGCAGATTCATGGCCTCTGCGTCGAGCATCCTGAAGCCTCCGCCTAAGTCTCCTGACCTCTCGGCGTTTGGTACTCAGTTCGGCGGTCCACCACCTTACCTTTCCCGGGGCCCGACATGGTCTACGGCCTAACACCCTGTCGCACACTGTTTGTACGACAAGGCGTAGTGCAGACACTGAGGAGTCCAATGGCAACGTCCTGATGTGCTCCAAGGGAAGATGCTCCAAGATTTCCTCAACCAGTTCCGAGTCGAATAATCGCCAGTTTGCATTAGCAAGCTTCCAGGACGGCACAGGAGCATAGCTCTCAACTATGCTGGGGATATGCGTAACCACAACGGTGATGATGTTGTGGTCGCTCAGATCCCACTCGTCCACGCTCCAGTTGTACGTTGCCCATACAGACGCTGCTTCGCTGGCGATCGTTACGTCGATATCGCTCTGCCCACGGCGATTATCGAACGTGTACACCTCGCTGAATCCATTGAGTACACCTGCTCGGCTTTCGAGTATCCACTCATCCAGCTGTTCACCTCGTCTGTAGTTCAGATGTCCACGAAAAGATTCGTGGCGCTTGCTGAACCACATGGGAGACACAGCGTTCGCATCCAGGCTAAAGATAACCGGTGTGCTGCTCGCATGTAGCAGCACGGCATCCATGTACTCAAGGCTCGTAGTCATTTCAGCGTTAGCGTGGCAGTATAGTGAGGTCAGGTAAACCGAGCCATGTTTACCAGAGACCCTCACACATACTCCAGCCTCGGTGATGAGCGACTCCACTGGTAGGCAGATGGCTTCCGGGTCGTCTACGATGACGGCAGCGCTCCTTCTCCAGCCCTCGACAGTGCGGCTCCCGAATACACGCATCCCGGCTGGGAATCCTGTGATCCGTCCGGCCTTGTCCACATAGGGCCTCCTGCAGCAGAGCAAACGTGTGGCCGAGGTCACGCATACGTACACCGATATCGATGCACGCAGCACGGCCCCGACCACAGTTTGCTTGGGTGAAGCTAAACATTAATGTCTAGCTTGCACCCTAGCCAACACTGCTCCATAAATCGGGCATGACCCAGAGAGCATGAAATGCCCTGACGGTAGCCCCTTGAAGCGACAGTTCCGGCAGTCCACCGGCTTGTCACATTTGGCTGCAACGTGGCCTGTTTGGCCGCACTGTCGGCAAACATCCTCCTTAAATCGGCATTGGGATATTTTGTGGTCAAATCCGACGCACCTGTGGCAAGCGTAGGTCCGTACAAGCGACCGGCAACGGTATGAGAACCACTTGATGTAGACCCGACCGGTCTTCTCAAGTATCGCCAGCGTCTTGTCGTCCATTTCCAGCGTTAGATTAACGCTGTGGCCGTCCGTGACCGACCAGGGCTTTGTCTCCAAATGCACCGCTTTTTCGAACATGGCTGCCGTCATGTGCTCCTTAAAATTTTTCTCAAACATCTCCGTTACGAACTCCTCCGGTGAGATGCTGGTGTCCACATCAAACACCGTCACTCTCGGCCTCACTCCGGTGTTTTGCTGGACGTTGAGCCCAACCTCAGCAAACTTCTTGTTTGCCACCACGCGCTTCCGCATCTCGCCCACGGATGGTGTGCGGATGACGGCACCTCCACGCTTAAGTTCGCGGACTTCGTGGACGCGCACTCCCAGGGTTGGGGCAACGTCCTTAAGCACACGCTCAGCAACCTGCTTTCCTGATTCGCTCGGGTCCCGACTCGTGACCACCGCGGACCACGTCTCAACTGGCTTGTTGATCCGTGGGGCGGGGGTCGGCACTCCGGGGACGGGGACAGCGGTAGCGGCATTACGGGCAGGTGGATAGGCGCCATGCTGAGCGGCGTGTGCGACGGTGTTCGCAGCAGCTCCTCTCCCTGCTAGGCTCTCTAGCAACGCGTTGCGCACAGCGAGGGCCATCGCCAGCTCCTCCAGGCGCTTGATCGCTGCTGAGACGCCCTGCGCGGCATCGGGAGCAATGCCCACAATGGCATTTCGCGTCCCTTCTCCTGCAGCCGAGATCTCGGCCAAAATGGCCGGCGTGCCCTCCGCGACGATGCGCCAGGCCGGACATTTTGGGACGGCGGGGGGAGCCGCAGAGGAAGCGCTCACAGAGTCGGGGCAGCGGTTTACATCAGCATTTCTCTTCTTCGGCTGGTGCAAAAGCGTCGCAGGGGCTATCAGTGGCACGCTGCCTAGCGCCAGCCTCTTGGCATTGGTTGTATCGCCCTCAACCAACACCGGGGCAGCAGTGGCTCGGGTTCTTCCCTTCTTGCTCCTGGCCCCCACGCTAAGCATCGATTCAGCGGATGATTCGGCGCTAGATTCCACTCCAGCGCTGCCTGAACGGCTTCTGCCGCTCATGGAGCTAGCGCGCTCTTCCAGGCCAAAAACCACGCTACTTGGGCTGCTCGGATTGCTCATGCAGAGCACTGCTCGCACGGAGCACTGCTTTAGACTTTGAATGCTGGCTGGACTGCTTTCGTCGTGAACTGCTTGATGCACTGCTACAACTGCTTGTGTACACTGCGCGCACTGCTTGCGTCAACCGCTTGCGTCAACCGCTTGCGTACACCGCTTGCGGTACACACGTACACACACACACACGTACAAAAGTTTACCGCTATTGCTTATCTCTTTAGAGTTTTATGGCTTTGTTTACGCCGATGCGCGCACAAAACGAAAACAACAATATGCTTATCTGCACTTTTACCGCAAATAACCGTAACACGTAAATTTCGACGACCGCGCTGCACAGAAACACGTCTGCTCGCGACGATAGCTAGAAACAAACT